>CM066333.1:68148467-68225967 GCA_033807585.1 Hydrophis major
TCCTTCTTTAATAGCAGAGTTTGCTTCATTTCTTACCATATTTGGTAAGTTTCCATATTTGTGGTCAATCAATAAGACAGGCCTTAAGGAAAGCCATGTCCTCGTAGCTTTTTTCCTTCCTATCCAAAAATAAATAAAGGAATCATCCTGTCTTTCCTGAAAGTGCAGTCTTCCCAGATGTTAAAATCTCTATTGGTCTTTGCTATGGTAAGGGTGAGCAGAAGTTATTACAACCCAATAACATCTGGAGAACATATTTCGCCTCTGACTTATGAGGCAACTATGGATGAGTTGAACATTTTGGATTCATGCTGACCAGTATTATTAGATCTGTTGATTGCTGCAAATAAATAAATAGTTCAGAGCTTTTGGTTTCTGATTGACAGACTTGGATTGAAATGCTGGTTTTAATCACAAATCCAGAACTATTTGATTGGGAAGCAGGTACTGGTATGTAGAATATAAAATGCTGGATTAGGTCAGCCTTGGCGATTCTTGTATTCTAAGAAGTGGCTAAACAGCAGATAATAACAGCAGGGTGACTTAATTGGGTTGAAAGGAAGTTACGTGATCTTCACATCTGTTAAGTTGATGAGATTACTTGGGGGAGTAACTTTTTGAAATCCAGTGGGATCCACAGAGGGAAACCCTTACTCAGTAGAGTTGAGACTCTAGAAAGTGTGAAGAGCAGCAAAGATTATGAGGAAGCAGAGGCCAAAAGATAGGAGGAACAGTTGTAGGAATTGGATATTTCTAGTCTACTGAAAAGGATTAGAGGTGACATGATAGCAGTTTTGCAATATTTGAAGGGCTGCCACAAAGAAGTGGGGGTCAAGCTATTCTCCAAAGTACCTGAAGATAGGATAAGCAATGGGTGGAAACTAAGGGGAGATCCAAGAATGAAGGAGAAATTTCCCAGCAGTGAGAATAATTACTCAGTGGAACAGAAGTTGTGGCTGCTCCATCATTTAGAGGTTTTTGAGAAGAGATTGGGCAGCCATTTGTCCAGAATGATACTATGGGGTCTTCTGCTTGAACTGGGGCTGGACTAGAAGACCTCCAAGGTCCTTTCCAACTCTGTTCTACCATAGTAAGTGAATCTTCCACCCCGGAATGTGTGTAAATCCAGCCTTCCCTTTCACACACACACACACACCCTTGAAGAAAACTGAAGGATGTTTGCCATTTGAAGGGATTAATCAGTTATAAGAATGTCTAATCCACCAGACCAACCAGTGTTGAAATCCACCCAGATTCCGTTGAAACAAGGGTGCTTCAGTTGCACAATTGCCCATTCCTCCCTTCTCAGACGTTTCTTCCTTCTATTTGCAAGAAAAAGGAGAGAGAGAAAAATGCTGTCTTGGGGGAAGGGAAGTGACTCCTTAACCAACTGCTTCCCAAAAGAGGAGGGGTTGCAAGGAAGGCGTTTTACTGTGGGGATCACTACCATATTTCCTCAAAATGCTGCTTCTTACCAATGGGAGTCTGTCTGAACTTCATTTCTTTCTTTCTTTTTCTTTTTCTTTTTCATGGTTTATAATTCAGTACAGGTAGTCCTTGGCTTACAACAGTTTGTTTAGTGATTGAAGTTACAACAGCACTGGAAAAAGTGACTTTCGGTCATTTTTCACACTTTTGACTGTTGCAGTACCGTGATTTACGAAAACTTTGCTGCAGCAGCCAAAAAAGCCAATGCAATCCTAAGTTGCATTAACAGAGGGATACAATTGAGAACAAGGGAGGTACTAATACCACTCTATAAAACCTTAGTAAGACCATACCTAGAATACTGCATCCAGTTTTGGTCACCACACTATAAAAAAGATATTGAGACTCTAGAAAAAGTGCAGAGAAGAGCAACCAGGATGATTAGGGGACTGGAGACTAAAACATACAAAGAACAGTTGCAGGAACTGAGATATGGCTAATCTAGGGAAGAGGAGGACCAGGGGAGACATGATAGCAGTCTTCCAATATTTGAGGGGCTGCCACAGAGAGCAGGGGATCAATCTATTTTCTAAAGCCCCAGAAGGCCAGACAAGGAATAATGGACGGAAACTGAACAAGGAGAGATTCAACCTGGAAATAAGGAGAAAATTTGTGACAGTGAGAACAATCAACCCATGGAACAGCTTGCCCTGGAAAATTGTGGGAGTGCCATCACTTGAGATTTTCAAGAAGAAATTGGACTGCCATTTGTCGGAAATGGTGTAGGGTCTCCCGTTTGGGCAGGGGGTTGGACTAGATGACCTACAAGTTCCCTTCCAACTCTGATTATCTGTTATCTTAACTTGATAAGTGGTT
The DNA here is from genome assembly GCA_033807585.1 of Hydrophis major. Classification (NCBI taxonomy): domain Eukaryota; kingdom Metazoa; phylum Chordata; class Lepidosauria; order Squamata; family Elapidae; genus Hydrophis; species Hydrophis major. Next base: position 68,150,772 of record CM066333.1, read on the forward strand.
CCTATTTATGACTGTTGCAGTGTCCCAGGGTCATATGATTCCCTCCAAGCAAAGCCCATGGGGGAAGTCAGATTTCCTTCACAACCATGTTACTAATGTAAAAACTGCAGTGATTCACTTAACCACGTGGCAAGAAAAGTCATAAAATGGGGCAAAACGCACTTAACAAATTTCTTACTTGGCAAGATATATATTTTTAGAATATTTTTTATTGTTTACTTATAAATATATTGAATACAGCGTAATGGGCCGTGGCATTCCAGTTGCCATAAAACAGAAGTAAAAACAGAATAACGTATATGCAAATGTATATATACAAATTTTTGTACAAAAAAAAATCCGACCATCATATCATATGTCAACTCCTCTATCATTCTAATACTTATATTCCTCTACCGATAATACAGACAGTGTCTCTTTCCAAGTTTCCCTCACCTGATTCTTTCGCCTTCCAACTTCTACCTCGTGTTTCTAACCATTGATAAAACCTATTCCATGTTGAATAGTATTCTGTATATCTTTTATTTTTAGTGTGAGTCTGTTCATTTCTGTACAGTCTAGTATCTTATCATATCCTCTTAACGGGATGTTTTCCTTCTTCCACTACTGTGTGTATATAATTCTTGTTGTGGTCAAAACATGTAACATTAAATATTAAAGCAAGATAAATTTTGATCTCAATTGTGGTTGTAGGTTGAGTACCTATAGTCTGAAAAATGGGGCTTTGTATGATCCTTCGCAGTGTTGTAATCATTAAGTAATTGACTTGGTTATTTTAGGGCATGGGTCTCCAAAATTGGCAAACTCAATGTTGGCTGGAGAATTCTGGGAGTTGGAAGACCACAAGTCTTAAAGTTGCCAAGTTTTGTTGTGGTTAGCCGGCAGCAGGTGTGGATGGCTGAGGACAGCGAGGACTCAGATTAGGGGCCAGGACCATCAGAGAGTGGACTGCTACCTTCAGAGATTGTGGGGGCTGGCAGCGATGAGATTCCCGAGGAGTCTGTGCCAAGTGTGTGCAGGGCTGCTTGCAGGAAAGAGCAGCTACAGCAGCACGGGCGACTGGGGAATACGGCTGCAAGGTAATGGCTCCTCCTTCAAGAAGATAAAAGCCAGCTGTGAATTGGACGTTCTTTGCAGGAAGCAAAGATGTTCTGGAACTCAAGCCTTGTGGACATTGCAGTGTCTTAAGTTGGTACTTTGTGCTAGTCTCCCATGGAAAGAATGAGACACAGAGGCTGGTGTACTCGGGATGGGAGTCTAGAGCAAATTCTAGTGCTCCCTTTTATTGAGAATTTCCTACATAGTAAGCATTCACATTGTGGATTACAATAATTAGATATAGTACACAGAACTGTTTACAATTGTCTGAGCTGCTTAATTGTTTCTGGTGTTTGTTTTTAATTTCCTTGCTTATCTCAGTGACCCTTAGGCAGACATGTATGTATAAGGTCTTAGACTAATCATTACCCAATACTGAAGTCAAAGTTTATTTCCACAGTACTTAAAGACGCTTGTGTTGTAAAATATCTCTAGGTAACCTTATCTGTTATTCTTGGCAGCCTCGTACAGTTTTGTGAGGCTTGTGCTTATCAAAGTTAATTAGTTTGCAGCAGACTTTTAACCGGAGATTCATAAGAATCATTAAAAGGTTTCTGTTCCCTTTGTTCATGTTTGTTTTATTGGAAAAGGGGTTTGGGTCAGAACAAGTTTAGAGAACTCTGTTGTAGGGAATTAAGAACCCTTCTCTGTTTATCTGTTCCAAAAGGATCCAAAATTGAGGGCAGGCGTGGCACTGTGGAGGCAAGTTGATGATCAGCGGAGGCCCTTTTAAAGCTAGAAGTTCTTCTGTCTCCACTGATACATATTCTATGCATGGCGGGGAAAAAGAATCCTGCAAGTTTACAAGACAGATGGCTTAAGGAACAAAGCTGTTACAAAATCTAATAATCCTGCTAGAGATACTTCAAAACCTCCTCCCAGAAGGGAGCGACAGAAACAGACTATGAGGAGTGGGTGTGTGGGGTCTCTAACAATGTTTTGAGCTCTAAGCACAAAGTACTTATAGGCAGTATCCTGGATAATGGGAAGCGAGCTTCCTATAATCTTCACTGTCCTCACCACTCTCTGTATGGACTTTCTATCCGAGACCCTGCAGCCATAAAACCAAACAGCGGTGCAGTTTGTTAAAATGATCTCAATCGTGCCTCTGTAAAAAAGTAGCCAGGACAGAAGAAGAAATATAATTTATTATTATAGCAATCATAATTGATTATTCTGATTATAATGGCAACTGGTAAATGTTTGTTTTCTTGGAACTAAGCAAGAAACAAATCCAGTTTCAAATCTTTGCTTTGAACTCTAAGCACATAGCACTTATAAGCAGTGTCCTGAATAACGGTGTAAGCTTCCTATAATCTCCGTTATCCTCACCACTCTCTGTACAGACTTTCTATATGAGATACTGCTATGTATGTGTATACATTCAAACTAGGCTGTGATGTTTCTTTGTGTCATATATCTCCCTATATGGGTATATATATATATATATATATATATACATAATGGTTATCTTTTGAGAACTGAATGCAACAAGATTTCATTTTAAGGTATGCTGATTCGTGTACCTTTAAAGTGACAATATAGTTTTTGTTCTATTCTAAAATTCTGTTCTAATTGACCCCGTCCCAATTTATTTCTTAATTCTCACCAGATTGGTCATGTTTGAAATTAAGAAAATCTGCTGTATTGGTGCTGGCTATGTAGGTGGGCCAACATGCAGTGTTATTGCTCAGATGTGCCCCAAAATTAAAGTGACCGTGGTTGATGTCAACGAAGCTCGAATCGGGGCCTGGAATTCTGACGTCCTTCCCATTTATGAGGTATAGTGGGCTCAGTAATATTTTCCTTACTTTTTTGTTCTGGTGTTTTTATGCTGCATTTCATGCGTCTAGATTCCTGCAACACTGCTGCTACCTTTATGAAATCCGTTCTTATTGTTAATCATTTTAATGTACTGTTCCAGGATGGCTATCAAAAGAACCTCCTGTTACACCTTCTGTGATGACCCAGGGTGTGGCACAAAGGCAATACAGTCAAATAAGCAAGAAATGTTCCTTTAATACCTGCAGCTTTGCCCCAAATGTCCAGGTTATCTTCATCTGGAGAAAAAAACTCTCCCAAGAACAGTTTTTAAGTGGAGGAAATTCAGTCCGAAAACAAAGTACATACAAACTGCAAATAAAAATCCACACAAACCACACTTCAGCAATTAACTGGACAGGGCAGGAGAAGGAATTGCAGACTTGAAAGCACAGCAACACACACAGTTGGGAAGACGCCAGGAACCCAAATAAGTCTCGACGATACAAGATAATTCACGGTTTGCTCCCAATAGCTTTGCTGTGTGCAGCTTCCCTTTTTAAACACTGTGTCCCCAGCTGCAGCTGATGAAGGGAATCAGGGCCCTTTCCTCCCCCATAAGCCACGCAACTCACATTGCTCCCTTCTCTGTTCCTCCCTGCATGCTCTAGGATGAAAAGGGGGTGGGCCTGGGTCTTCCTTTGATTTCCCTCTTCCTTGCTCTACCTCTCCCCTGCACTACCCAGTCAGACTTTGCCCTTCCCCAGTTTCTTCCACAGCCAATGGAGCCATACTCCCACTCCCTTCCAGCTGCTCTGCCTCCCCCTCTGAGTCAGACTCCGACAGGGGCATGACACCTTCATAACTGCCCATGGGGCAGAATAGAATAAGGACAAGCTCACTCAATAAAGGAATTAGGTTGATGACAGGTTTTGAATGGCTGTCCTTTTGCATAGACATTAGGAAGGTGTGGAGGAAGTGAAATTCATTTCCCCCAGGAGGCTTGGGTTGTTGTTTTGCTCTCTCTAAAAGCCAGAGAAGCATCTGTTGTGCCAATAAAGGAGATTTGTAGCTTGAGATTGAAATAAAGGGTCTGTGATGCTCTCTGAGCTTGGTGGTTTTCTGGCAGATGTTTCATTACCCATCTAGGTAGCATGATCAGTGCTAGAAGGGGATTGTGGCTTGCAGAGTGAAGGAGGAGAACTGAGACTCCGCGGTGCTCTCTGAGCTTGGTGGCTTCCTTGCTGTTTGCTTACAGGTGGCTTGCCCTGTACCCCACTCCTTACTAGCACTGCTGATGTTACTTATTTGGGTAATGAAACGCCTGCAAGAAAATCACCAAGTTCAGAGAGTACCAAGGACCTCGCAAGCCTCTGTTGATGTACAGTGAAGGAATGAAGTTGCTTTTTTAATTTTGATTTTTATGTATTTATTGATCCCTTTGAGCCATGTTCTTCTTGAATAAAACCCATTGAAAATGCTTTATTTATTGACTTTTTTTTTTCCAGCCAGGACTTAAAGAGGTAGTAGAATCTTGCAGAGGGAAGAATCTCTTTTTCTCCACCAACATTGATGATGCTATCAAAGAAGCCGATCTGGTATTCATTTCTGTAAGTTAATTAATTTGACCTTTTAAAAGTTCAGATCGTTGGGAAATGGGAGAAAATCAGGAGGAGAAACTCAGTTAATCACAAATGCCAGCAATATTTTTACTCAGCTTCCAAATTCAATGGACAAAGACGATCAGGAGGGGAATTACAGTACCAGGTAAAAACTTCCATTGGTCAGTTCCAGAAGAACAGTTAGTTTAAAAAGGAGAATATTGGGGATGCCTGTGACTCAGTGGCTAAGATGCTGAGCTTGTCAATCAGAAAGGTCAGCAGTTCGAATCCCTAGCACTGCGTAATGGAGTGAGCTCCCATTCCTTGTCCCAGCATCTGCCAACCTAGCAGTTCGAAAGCATGTAAAAATGCAAGTAGAAAAATAGGGACCCCTTTGGTGGGAAGGGAACAGTGTTCCATGCGCCTTGGTTGTTTAGTCATGCTCATCACATGACTGGAGACGTCTTCAGAAAGTGGCTTTGACACAGAGATGAGCACCGCCCCCTAGAGCCAGAACAATGTACTTGCTAGGGGAACCTTTACCTTTAATTACAGATCATCTACTCTCACTCAATGATAGGTTTTCCGGAATTATTGTGAAAAGGGGGGTTAAGAACGGATTGTGTTCCAGATTCCATGTTTGATGCTAATAACACATACCTTAATTAAATGACAATGACAGAAATCCCTCTAAATTCATTGGGAATTATTCTCCATTAAGCAACAGAAGACATAACATATTTTGGAATTTAAAAAGAGGACATTTAGGTTCCAAATTTATATAAGTTGTTCACAAGAGGCATTTAGATACGCCCCTTTTTGCAATACAAGAAGTTACATTTTGCTTAAACAAAACAAAATTAGACAATTTTTAAAATGTTTTGTCTAATTTTATTTTGTTTTTGCAAAAAAAAATCCTTTTCGGAGCTTTTGTTTTAACTTTCTGAATAATATGAAAAAACTTGTAAAAAATTACATTTTTCTTGATTTAGCTCTACATTATCCCTGCTAAAAGGAAGTAACTCCTTAGAAGTAGGAATTCTGGCATACAATTCTGCTGGGAATTGGGTGGGTGGGAGCAGAATCAAAATCCTCATAATGGCAACTAGAAAGTTGTAAAGAAACTCCTACTCATTTTACACACCCATCAACATCGCTCCCCACTATCCGTAGGGGAGATCCTATAACAGGGGTCCCCAAACTTGGCAATTTTAAGGCTTGTGGACTTCAACTCCTGAAGAATTCTGGGAATTGAAATCCACAAGTCTTAAAATTGCCAAGTTTGGAGACCTCTGCCCTATATGTATGTAGAATTTCAAAATGGTTCTGTATTTTTTTTTTAAAAAAAAGATCAATTGTTTTATTATATAAAATACAAATAAAAGAGGAAATTAGGGGAAGGAAAGGGAGTGGGGAAACGGGGATGTGAGATATAAGGGAGGAGAAAGAAAAAAAAAAGGCATTGACTTCCAACTCTTCTTAGCACAGTTGAAAATAAAAGCACAGCAACCTCAACTTTTTGCTTTTACACATTAATATATAACTAGCCATTTGTATAACAATATTTTTTTCTGAGCAACAAAACCAAAGTCAGTTTCAATTTTTTTAAAATCACAAGTGCAAAATCCAGAAGTGATATCCAAATGAATATCCATATATGTTTTCATCTTTTAATAAAATAATAATAATAAAATTATCTTCCAGTAAGAATACAGTGAACCTTGTTAATAAAAATGATGACAGTTCACGAAGTATTAAGAAAGTATTAAGAAAATAGAAATACATACTATTTCCACGGCAAGGAAGATAAAGCAGGAACGGTTAAATTATTTTATTCAAAGGATGGTTCTGTATTTTTAAGATGCTATAACAGTGGTGGTTAACCTTTTTGGCACCAAGTGCTGAAACGGGAGCGTGCATGCGTGCCAGAAACCATGAGCTTAGTTTCCTGGCACGCGCATGCGCACAGGCCACTTGGTCATCCAGTTTCTAATGCGCATGCATGCGCAAAGACCAGCTGGCTCTTCTGGTTTCTGGTGCTCCCACATGTGCGAAAAGCAGCTGGCCGGCACACATGCATGCGCTGGAACAATGAGCGATGGCTGTATGAAGCCACAGGATGGCTTTGCGTGCCACTTCCGGCATGCATGCCATAGGTTCTGTTAGGAATAACATTGGTTACCTAACTTAGTTTGGGTAAAATAATATATATAAACTATGTTAGTGAGTTTAAGTGTGTGTATCACTTTAACTGTTAAAAACATGTATTTTGGGTGCGGTTGTAAAATCACCATAAGAGGGAGCAAGAGAGATAACTGTTTGCTGGCTTTTACTGGATTGCTGACAATGATGGATTGATGGTGATAACTGCGTGTTTTTCCCTGCTATTGCTGAGAGAAGAAAAGAGGTTTGATTTTCTTCATATCTCTAACTGCAAAAGAGATATATTACTGGACTGATTATTTGTAAGTTTACTGACCTCTTTTTCGACACTGGACTTTGCAACTGATTAATCCCAGGATAGACTGAACTAGTGTATGACATATGGATTGTTTGACTATGCTATAACTCTTGCGGGAATAAAAAACTATTTAACTGGCACAGTGTATCTGTTTTACTGAGTGTAAGCTACAACAATGTTTATCTCACATATTTGCCTGCCTACTAGACTGCCGTTGCACGTTCTGCTAGGGTGTGTATCCCTTACAGGTTCACCATCAAGGTACTATAACATATAATAGCAGAAGGCTCACCTATTAAAATGCACTTGCAGATTTAAATTTAGGGATATTGGATGAAAAGAAAGAGATTCTGCGCAAATTGAAGAAACGGGAAAGAAAATGTTGAACTTCCTTAATTGGAACTAGGTAGCAAAGCGAATTTTAATTTGCTTACATTTCAATAAATTAACTCCTATGGGTGGGCAAATTTTGGCGGTAGAGTGTGGATTCTGACAAACTGACAATACTTGAAAGTGAAGGACTTCAGATGTACTAAGTGTTTCTCCAGCTCTTAACAAAAATAAGATCACAATTTTCTTAGTGATCTAAAGTTGTTCCTGAAGCCCAGGAAGTAACAGGTGGTTTTTCCTGAGAATGTCTCCTCTTTCAAGCAATCTCTTAACCTAGGTTAATACGCCCACGAAGACCTACGGAATGGGAAAAGGCCGGGCTGCGGACCTGAAATATATTGAGGCTTGTGCAAGACGGATCGTGCAGAACTCCAACGGTTATAAAATTGTGACTGAGAAAAGCACCGTACCTGTGCGGGCTGCGGAGAGCATCCGCCGCATATTTGACGCCAACACCAAACCAAATTTAAATCTGCAGGTAAAATATTGAGAATCGATAACCGAAGCGAGGTGCTCCTCATCTGTGCGCCTGGAAATCGGTCTTTGTCCTTGGCTCGCAGGTCTTGTCCAACCCGGAATTCTTAGCGGAGGGCACGGCTGTCAATGACCTCAAGAATCCAGACCGCGTATTGATAGGGGGAGACGAGACCCCTGAGGGGCAAAAAGCCGTCCGGGCATTGAGTGCCGTCTACGAGCAGTGGGTGCCCCGAGAGAAGATCCTGACCACAAATACGTGGTCTTCGGAGCTCTCCAAACTGGTTGGTATCGTAGAATGGCCCACCGGTAGTCCTCGATTTATAATCTTTTCATTTAGTATCCATTCAAAGTTCTTACAGAAAAACAGAGTTGGAAGGGACCTCGGTGGGTTAGCTTTGTTGCCTGGTTCCTGCATTTCAACTGAAACAGTGTTGTGCTTTGCTTTCTGTTTGTTTCAAGGCAGCCAACGCTTTCCTCGCTCAGAGGATTTCCAGTATCAACTCCATCAGTGCCCTGTGTGAAGCCACGGGCGCCGATGTCGAAGAGGTGGCTAGAGCCATCGGAATGGATCAAAGAATTGGAAACAAGTTCTTGAAGGCCAGCGTTGGTAAGTTCTGAAGAGTGGTGACATTCTAGTTGTGAGAGATCCAAGGAGGAAGAAGTTTAGTTAAAATTATTCCTAAGCCGCCCTGAAAGGCAAACATCTATATAAGCCTGGCTTCTATAGTACAGGATATTTGTTCTGTCCCCACTACACGTATGTATGCAGCTTGACATGCAACTAAACCCACCTATCCTTCAATAAAACAGACCATATGCATAGATTTGGATGCTTTATTGAAAGAACAGGTTATGGTGAAGCTGGGGAAAATAGGGATACATACAATGGGAACCAAATACAAGATAGACAGTACTGAGTTACTGCTGAACATAACAATAACTACAAGCAATTTAAATCTCACCAGCGATGCTCTGTGTGTGCGGGATATGGGTTTGTCCTTGGATGACCGTGTGCCACAGATTAAGATGGATTATTCATTGTGCTTATGCCTTCTCCAAATGCTAAAGGGAATAGAGTCTGGCTTCCCAGCATGCCCTTGGTTTGACTGTGCAGGCTGACAGGTAAAATGGGTTGGGTCAGCTTCAAAACAATATACTTGGGGCATATTCCTCTCTCCAGCCTCTACATGGTGCTAGAGGGCAACAATACTATATTTTAAAGCTATATGGTATGGCATGACAGTATTACTCGACTTATGTCCATAGTTGAGCCCAATTTTTCTGTGGCTAAGTGAGCAAGATAGTTGTTACAAGTACATTTTTGCCCTGTTTTATGACCTGCCTTGCCACATTTGTTAAGTGAATCACTGCCATTGTTAAGTGAATCACTGCCGTTGTTAAGTTAGTCACCTGGTTGTGAAGTGAATTGGGCTTCCCCATGGAATTTTGCTGGTCAGAAGGTCGTAAAAAAGGGATTATGTGACCCTGGGACATCATACATATAAGCGTCATAAATATGAGTTCAGTTGTGCCAAGAGTCCAAATTTGAAAACCATGGAGCTGCTGCGGGGGTTTTGTGAAAAAAACCCAATTCTAAGTCACTTTTTACAGTGCCATCTAACTTTGAACGGTCACTAAACAGACTTCACTTTAATTTGAGTGATTTCTGAATCTTATAAAAGGAATACCAATATTAAATAAATAGTACATGAAGGAGATGCTATAAATAACGTGTTTCCCTGAAAATATGACCTACCCCGAAAGTAAGTCCTAGCCTGATTTTTTTTACACGCGTGCCCAATATAAGCCCTACCCCCAAAATAAGCCCTAATTAAGATCCCACCCACTCCAGAGTGGACAGGAAAAAATTAAACTAGGATGGGGATGGGTGTGTATGGAGTTGCCCTACTATTTACCTTTGGACAGCTGTAGCCAGACCTCGCACACCCTGACAGCTGCTTGGCTGGCCCCTTTCTTCTGCATCCGGCAAGGCTGGCAAGGCTTTCCTGAAGGCCTCTGTCATGCCCCTGTTGGAATCTGATTCTGAGGGAGAGGTGGAACAGCAGACAGGGAGCTCCAGTGGTTGTGGAGGAAACTGGGGAAGAGCACAGTCTAGCTGGGCATTCAGAGGAAGACCCAGGCCCATCCCCTCTTCATCTTAGGGCATGCAGGAAGGAACAGAGAAGGGAGCAATGTGAATTGTGTGCTTCACGGGGGAGGAAAGAGCCCTGATACCCTTCATTGGCTGCAGTTGTGAAAACTGTTTAAAAGGACAAACTGCAAATAGCAAAGTTGCTGGAAGCAAAAAGTGAAATATTTTGGTTTGTCAAGTCTTATCTGGGTTCTGTCATCCTCCCAACTCTGTGTGTTTCATTATCTTTTGAAGTCTGCAATTCCTTATCCTGCCCTGTCTGGTTAATTGCTGCAGCGTGGTTTGTGTTGGGTTTTATTTATAACTTATATGTACTTTTGGTTTGGATTAAATTTCTCCCCTTTAAAAACTGTTCTTGGGAGAGTTTTTTCTCCAGCCAATGATAACTGGACATTGGGGGCCAAGTTGGGGGTATTAAAGGGACTATACATATTTTTGTGGACTTTGTTGCTTTTGTGCTATGCCCTGGGTCATCACAGCCCCTGTAAGTGATAACAAAGCTCTGGATCGATCCGGAGCTCAGTTATCAGCTGCAGAGGCCTTCAGGAAAGCCTTGCCAGCCACAGAAGAAGAAGGTCTCTGACAGCGAAAAGGAGGCCGGGGGACAACAAACGCAAGTGAGGTTAGTCAGTGGATGACGTCCCCCGAAAATAAGACCTGGTGCCTTTTTTGGTGGCAACAAACATTATAACACAGGGTCTTATTTTCAGGGGAAAATGGTAGGTAGTAAACACTGGGCGCAGCAGGATATGAACCAGTTGCCAAGCGTCTGTAACCCACGCGACCATGGGGATGCTGCAGCGGTCATAAGGGTGAAAAACAGTCATAAGTGCCACTGTAACTTCGAACGGCCACTAATGAACTGTTGTAAGTCAAGGACTACCTGTACAGAAATGGAATATCGTATTAAAGGTGCGCTTAAGGAAAGGTCCGTTCAGGCCCACAAATGTGGAGCAAATGCAGAAGAGTCGCCCCATATTTCTTAAATCTGTTCACCTCAGGTAGACAAGGGCAAAAGGCCATTCTAGGAAGAAGGAAGAAGAGATACTTGAAAATATTCTTTTTTAAAAAACTGTCGTCCTTGAAAGTGAGGCTCTATTCCTGTTTTTGTCCCCATAGGATTTGGCGGGAGCTGTTTCCAAAAAGATGTTCTGAATTTGGTTTACCTTTGCGAGGCGTTGAATTTACCTGAAGTGGCTCGCTATTGGCAACAGGTAAGGCAAAGGTGAGTTGTGGGAGGGAACTCAAAGACTGAAGGGAATGTGATTGCTCTAATTTGGTCCCCATCGTATTGCTGGATGTTTTGCTAGGAAGGGCTGTGAAAACATCTACAGGACCCCTCACATCCCAGACATAAACGGTTTCAACTTCTACCCTCAAAACGACGCTATAGAGCCCTGCACCCCAGAACAACTGCGCACAAGGGGAGTTTTTTTCCCCAAACGCCATCCCTCTGCGAAACAAATAATTCCCTCCACACTGTCCAACGATTTACAAAGTCTGCACTACTACTACTATTCATCTTCTCATCATCCTTATCACCCATCCGCTCCCACTTGTGACTGCATGACTGTAACTTTGTGGCTTGTATCCTTACGATTTGTATTGGCTGTTTCCTGGTATGATTTGATGGCTTATTGTACCCTATGACTATGATTAAATGTTGCACCTTATGATTCTTGACTCTTGACAAATGTATCTTTTCTTTTGTGTAACACTGAGAACATTTGCACCAAAGACAAATTCCTTGTGTGTCCAATCACACTTGGCCAATAAAAGAATTCATTCTATTCTGTTCTATTCCACTCCACTCCACTCCTATTCCTTATTCCCTTATTCTCCTCTCCTCTCTTCTATTCCTTATTCCCCTATTCCACTGGTTCCCAAACTTTTTCAGTCCACCGCCCCTTTGGTGCTACAAACTCATCCTTTGTGCCCCCCACCCAGGGATAGGATTCAAATTTATGTGGGTGTGGCCTAATTTGAGGGTGTGGCTTGATGGTCATGTGACTGGGTGGGCATGGCTTGGTGGTCACATGACTGAGTGGGTGTGGCTTGGTCACATGGCTGGGTAGGTGTGGTTTGGTGGTCATGTGACTGGGTTGCATTGAATTGCATTGACGTGTGTCCCTTCTTGTGCACAGCCCAGATTTTGTGATTCTTTGCAGCAAAAATTACTGACCTCTGGCTTTGCTCTACTTTTCAAATGTGCCACCACTGCTGCTTTCTAGATGCCAGCCCCGCAGGTCCACCACATTGAGCCCGCTGCACCAGAGGGACCTGCCCAAGCAAGTCCGAGTGGAGCAGGGGAGGAAGGGTGCATGCCATTTCCCCACCCACCCACGACCCCTAACCCCAATTTTGGCTCCATGCACGTGTGCCCTTTGCCAAGCTACAGAAGGCTCCTGGGGGGTTGTCCCAGACCCCAGAATGGGTGGGTGGGTGGGTGCAGGTGACTCCTTAATCCGGATTGCAGCTGGGGAAAGAGTGGAAGCCTGTTCTGTTGTTCCCCCACCCACCCATCCTCTCTCCAAGTTTCCCGGCTTGGGGAAAAATAAAACACGGACCACCATCGGTCCATGGCCATGCACACACCCGCACACTCCCGCTCACCCACCCACCCACTTTGTACCAACAGGGTATCCTTCCCCTGCCTCCCCCTTCATTCCCACCCTCCACTGTGCTATTCTATTCTATTCTATTCTATTCTATGCTATTCTATGCTATGCTATTCTATGCTATTCTATGCTATTCTATGCTATTCTATGCTATTCTATTCTATGCTATTCCCTTATTCTATTCTATTCCCTTATTCTACTCTACTCTACTCTACTCTACTCTACTCTACTCTACTCTACTCCTTATTCTATTCCTTATTCCATTCCATTCTATTCCATTCCATTCTTTTCTATTTTGGTACAAATAACAGAAGCATAGGCCCCCATCATCTTAAATGGTGTGCCATTATGTGTCTTCACAACCAGAAACTGGTTCTATTTTACATGGAGATTTCAAGCATCAACTTCTTACAACTCCCCATCCTTAAAAAAGCCTTCCTCCGGGGATGATTTTTATTGTTTTTAAGCTATTTGTAGCCTCTTCTCTAATACATAAACAAGAAGGTCTGTCTTAAACATAAATTCCTAAATATAAAGGAAAATAACCTGAAATTATGTATTGGATGGTCTTTGATGTTCTCAGAGCTTGGTTGTTTTCTTGTGGACGTTTCATTACCCAGCTAGGTAACTTCAGTGTTATATGAGAATGGTGTGTCTGTTTATAGATATATATAAACTTTATCCTTTCTAGCACTGATAATGCTACCTAGTTGTGTAATGAAACATCTGTAAGAAATCAGCCAAGCTCAGAGAGCATCAAAGACCTCACAGTGAGAAAAAGTATGTGTGTGTGTTTGTGTACCTATGTATGTGTGCACAAATGTCCAAGAATAGGTATGTATAAACCTGGACATATGCATCTCATAAAATTTGGCAATCAGGTGCAGCCCTTGCATATACTTGGTGAGAATTTGTACATTTAGATACAGATTAACAGAGTTAAAGTTTGTTTCTATATGGAGAAGTGATAACCCGGGATCATGCTATTCTTAAAAAAAGATGTTTTATTTGTATTATGTTTTTGTGATAACCCAAATAAAATTTATATCAATAAAGAAATGGTGTAGGGTCTGCTTGGGCGGTGAGTTGTGGCTTTGAGGTGTTGGATATATGTGGTGGGATAGGCGGTGCATGGGAGTATACAAAATCGGACAAACCAACAGAAGAATAACTGCACACATTGAAGAACACAAGAACTCAATCAAAAAAGAAAAACGACCTCTTCCCTGGTCCAACACCTCAAAGCCACAGGACATGAGATTGACTTTAAAAATACCAGAACTATCGCCAAAACCGAACACTTTAGCAGCAGAATAATCAGAGAAGCCATAGAGATAGAAAAACGCCTACACAGCATGAATAAATGAAATGATACCTCCCACCTAGCAGCCATTTGGAAACCCACCCTCATGAACAGACGAGTGCCTAACATGAAGAATGACACCAGACCCACACCCACGAGGGCCACACAAGATGCCACCACCACATTGGCCAAGAGGATCATATGTGCCAAATTTCAAGTCTGTAGGCTTTATGGTTCTGGAGATTTTGTAATGATGTGTGAGCGGTGTTTCGCTTTTATGTATATGGAGTTATTTATACCTCTGAGCAGCATAAATTTCCCCAGCCTCTGGGTTTTAATAAACTCGGACACAAAGGAAAAACAATTGAATTTCATTTGATGCTTACAAAGAAGGAGGCCTTACTCTCTCTCTTTCTCTCTGTCTCTCTCCCTTTCTCATTTTCTTTTTTTCAACCCATAATGGCAGGTGATTGACATGAATGACTATCAACGAAGGAGATTTGCTTCCCGCATCATCGATAGCCTCTTCAACACGGTCACTGATAAGAAGATTGCTATTTTGGGATTTGCATTCAAAAAGGACACAGGAGATACCAGGTAAAAAGGAGGGGAACTCGAGCCGCAAGTCTGGCCTACAGATTCCAACACCCCCAATCTGGCTCTGCGAAATGCAGACCAGGATTGGTGTCAGTCAGAAGTGAGGAGGGATTACAGTCAGTCCTTGATTTAACAACCACAGTGGAGCCCCAAATTCATGTGGCTAAGTGAAACATTCATTCAGGGAAGTTTGTGCTCCATATTAAGACCTTCTCTGCCACCATTGTTGAAGTGTATCCGTACAATCATTAGGAACAAACCTTGGTTTATTAAGTAAGCCTGGCTTGTCCCATTAACCTTTGCTGGTTGGAAGGTCGCAAAAAGGGGAATTGTGATCTGGGAAATGGATCGTGCCAGTTGCCAAGCCCCTGAATTTTGGTCACATGACCTTGAGGAAATGGCAACGGTCATAAGTGTAAAGTGGTCATAAGTCCCTTTGTTTTGGTAACTTTGAATTGTCACTAAACGAATCCTTTCAGCTCATGAGCCACGACTGCCTTGACTGCCAAAGCGGATGAGAGAACCAAACCTTTGGGGGGAGAAATCCCCCATTTTTCCCAGTGAAATAAGTGTCTCCCTCTTCCCCTCCCACGTCAAAAAGCAGGGAAGGTGGGAAAGGGTGGAAATTTTGGGGTTTGTCTCCTTTGGGGGGGGGTGTTCAAAAACCAGATGGGACATTTTGTACTTCACACCCCTGAAGCTGCAAATGACGGGCCGTCCTCGTCTTACGACCACCACCGAAAACAAAATTTCTATGGCTAAGCGAGACATTTGAGAAGTGAGTCTTGCCCCATTTTATGACCGTTCTTGCCACGGTTGTTAAGTAAATCACTGCAGTTCTTAAGTTTGTCACACGGTGGTTATGAATCTGGCTTCCTTGTTGACTTTTTGCTGGTCAGAAAGTCACAAAAGGGGGATCACGTGATCCTGGGAGACACCGCAACGGTCATAAAAGTGAGTCAATTTAAGCATCTTCTTTTCATCTCAAAGGTGCTTTTTTTTTTTTCAAGAGGCCACTGGACTTTCTTGGTTTTTCTTTGAAGATGTTTCGCTTCTCATCCCAGAAGCTTTTTCAGCTCTGGCCAGATGGTGGGGAATGGAAGGATTTATACTCCTTGCAGACAGCTGGTCATTTGCGTCCTTTTAGAGGGTTGTTGAGGCCACTTGGAGGTTTATCTGTGTCTTCAGGGTCATCTGAGTGGTGTAAATGGATGTGGAGCTTTCTTTCAGCAGTTCCAAGAAGGTATTCTAGATCAAACTGTAGATGATGGTTAACAGAGGTGAGGATTTCAGGACGTTGTACGTTTTATTTTTAGAGAATCGTCCAGTATCTACATCAGCAAATATTTAATGGATGAAGGTGCCAGACTCCATATCTATGATCCCAAAGTACTGAAAGAGCAAATCATTCTGGATCTTTCTCACCCAGGTGTGTCTGAGGATGACCAAGGTGAGTGGGATGAGCTTTCTACAAATGTTTGAATCTCAGAAAGGAGACAAGTCTAAAATAAATGAGATGAACACAAAAAAAACCCCAAACAAAATCAGAATATTTAAAAGCTTTTTTCATAATGCATGTCAAAATTGGGAAGAGAAAAGAACTGATCATTGACCATAGAATAAACTGGTCGCTACCTGTATCCTGTAATTGAATTTTTTAAAAAATACAGTGTCAGAGGATTTGCAGCGTGACTACTATTATGAGACAACCCAGGAGCAAAACACAGCACACAGAGGCTTAAACATTTAACTGTGGTTTATATACAAGATATATACAGAAATAATGTGGTAGGCAAATACCTGGCAGGCAATCACTCTTCTTAACTCTGCATGCAGAACTCTACAATGGAGTAGGAATACAAGGAGAGAGAAGCACACCCTCTAATGGCTGCCTTATATAAACACCTCTTAAAGTGGTAAAGACTTCTGTGGACCCACCCATAGTCTTAAAACGGCAATACCCATGCTGATTCAGCCTTACATTGCATCAACCTTACAGCAGCTGGTCAGCTCTTAAATCTCAATACCTTAACATACAGGTAACCCTCGGGGGTTTCCAGTTTGAGCTTCTTCGGTGACAGACTGAAACCTTGTCTCTCCGAGGCTTCGATCTGTGCTCGCCGCTGGAGCGCCCCGAGCCGGCTGGTTTCGGGGCTAAGCCACACCGTAGAGGTGGTGAAGAGGGGGCAGACTGCCTGCAGGGTTGAGGAGAGCTGCATCTCTCCTCCCCAGCTGGCCATTACTCCCTTTCCTGAAGGTGGTTGTAGCGGTGGTCAGAAATGGCCACCACAAAGAAGAACTTGACCGGAAAAGAATGTGCAGGAGGAAGATAAGAGAAAGTTTTGGTTGACTGGGTCAAACAGCAGAAGCAACATATAAGGTACCCTGGAATTTAAACTTAACAACATTGTTCCCAAAGAAGATTTTGAAGCTGCGAAGGAGAGAGAGAAGGGAAAGAATTAGGTTTTTTATTTCTTCCCTTTCTTATACTGATAGCTAAGAGACTTAAGGAAGAAACTGAAAAAAAAATCCACTTTGACATTAATAGGCATCTAAGCTGAAAATAAAAGTCAAGGGGATAAATAAAGATTTCTGGACATTTAAAAGCTGGAAAGGAAAAAAAAAAAAGAATAGAAGGGCAGGATCTGGAAAAATGGAGGAGATTGCCTGGAATTAAAGAATGGAACTGTAATTAAAAGGAACTTACAGTGAAATTTTAACAAGATTTCTCAAAGATACATTTTAATGGAAACTTGGTAACAAAATAATAGAACCCCAGGAAGAGAAAGTGGAAAAAAGAAGCAAGTAGAAACAGCCTTGGATTATTTGGATTACTTGGTGATTTTTGGTTTTTGCATCTAGATAACTAAAATTAACTGGGTGGTTGTTTAAAAGTTTTTAAAGTGGTATCACTCTTAGAAGAACTGAAAGCAGAACTTTAAAAATGGAAAGAAGACGCACAAGAAGGGAGAAGTTCTTTTGGCTTCATGTTTCAATTCTTAGAAATGGAGATCTGGAACTATGAGAAGCAACAAGAAACGCTTGCAGAACAAGAAGATTGGGACAAAGAAGAAGCCATCTTTAATGATCAAATAATTTTAAGTGGGGGGGGGAGAAAAGGGGGGAAAGAGAGTGAAAGGTTTAAGATTAGAAAAAACAACCAAAAAGAAGAAGAAGAATTTGAAAGATAAGTATAATATTACAAAGCAACAGAAAAGGGGATTACAAATGAGAGAGTTAGAAGTAGAGAGACGAGGGGGTAAAAAGGGGAGGGAGGAGAAGAAGAGGGGGAAGAAGGCAAGGAAAAGAAGTTGTAAAAGACAGAAACAAGAAATGGAGAAACAGGGAAAAGATATAAGGATTGTAACCATAAGTTTGTTTAGAGATAATGGGTGAAAATTTAATTGTAAAAGGGATTCTGCAAAGGTATATAAGATAGCTTTGTTATATTACAAATAGAAATAACTTTAGAAAATATGACGATGGATAAAATATTTATTGTAATGCAGTGGGATGTTTGTTAATAAATAAATGAATTAAAATGATTGGGAGAATTAAAAGGGAACATTTTTAATTATTAGTAATGATTTATAAAAATATAAGTGAGTAATATGGGGAAAAAAAGAATTAACTATGGAAAGTTTATAAGTGTTCCCAAGGATGTATGATATTCAATTGAAAAGAAATGTTAAAGATGTTAAGATTTTAATGCATATTAATGATAGAATTGAATTGGAATGGAATATGTTTTATTTACATATATATATAATTTTTTCTTTTTAAGAATATAGTGTCTATTTTAAGAATGTACCAAGCAGAATTCGATTGGAAGTTATGTATTATATTGAATGCTATAATCTTAAAGCTATACACTGAAGCTTAAATAAGAGCTTGAATGGATAAAATTAAAGGATATAAAGGTGTCATACTCTAATTGGTAACTACAGGGAAAAATTTGCTTAATAAGAAAAGATAATGTGAAATTGTAACAGGACAGACAAAAGTATAAATATAATGATTTGAATTGAGATAATTAAAACAAAGTTGAGAAAATTAGAAGAGGGGAAAAACTATGTAGAAAATATAAAATGGTAATAAGATATGGAATAGAATATAAAAATGAGCATGAAATTGAGTTTTGTGTCTGTATGAAGAAGTGATAACCTGGGACCATGCTATTTTCAAAAAAGATGGTTTTTTTTAATTTTGTTTTTGTGAAAACCCAAATAAAATTTTCAAACAACAACAAACATACGGGTAACCCTCAACCTGCAACCACAATTGAAGGCCTCCTGCCTGAGCAGGAGGGCTGGACAAGAAGACTTCCGAGGTCGATTCTGATTCTACCATTTCTTTCTTATTTTATGCATGTTGGTATGGATCACCAAGCAAATAGATCACCATTAAAATAGCATGAAAGCCGTTTGTACTAACGGAACCATGGGAAAATAATACTAATGGGAAATCATTCTGTCTTTCTGCCAAGTGCTTCAGCCTCTCCTCCCACTGAGACTCAGCTTGTCTTGGGCCGATGGATTTGACGCCAACTTCTCTCTCCTTCCTTCCCATTTTAGTCTCACGACTGGTCACCATTACTAAGGACCCCTACGAAGCCTGCGAGGAGGCCCATGCTCTTGTCATTTGCACAGAGTGGGACATGTTTAAGGTAAACGCAGATAAGTGCCACATAAAAGTATCCCATGAGACTCATTCCCATCGTTTGAAACATTATCTTGGGCGTCCTTTGCAGGAGCTGGATTACGAGCGCATTCACAAGAAAATGCTGAAGCCGGCTTTTATCTTCGATGGCAGGAGAGTCCTGGATGATCTCCATCATCAGCTGCAAGCGATCGGGTTCCAGGTATGATCTCCGCCTGTCTCTCTGTCTCTCTCTTCCTCTCCCCCTCCCTCCCTCCCTCTCTCTCTCTCTCCTTCTTTCTCGATTAGTTTCCATCCATGGCTTCTTGTCCTGCCCTCAGGTGCTTTGGAGAATAGCTTGACACCCTCTCTTCTTTGGGGCAGCCCTTCAAATACTGATTTCATTCTTCAAAAATGGTGAGGATCAGCTCAGGGCAGCGAGAGCTAACCTTTTTGTCATCACGTGCTCCCTCCGCCCTCCCTTCGCATGCACGCACAGCCCCGACTCCCTTTGCATGAGCACACATCTCCCACAGGTGCCTCCACGAACATGCGTGGCAGATACCTGAAAATCAGCTGGCTGGTGGGAGAGGCGCGCACACAGGCACAGTGGAACTGAACTGGGGCGACGGCTCACATGCCGGCAGAGATGGCTCTGCGTGCCACTTCCGGCAGGCATACCATAGGTTCACCATCATGGATTTAGGGTTTCCAGATTCCGAAACTTAACCCCCATTTAAATCAGGAGTCTCGAGCCAAACTTCCACAACTTCAAAAGGATTTATTGGGAGTTAACATACCGGCATTGCCTGGGTGTAGCCGATTCTGAGACACATCATTCATTGTCATTCTTGACCCTGGTTTTCCTTCCACCCCCTGGGTGTATCGTAATTCATATTCTCCAATGGGATACATCCATAGCCCAGAATCATTGATCATGCTCTCCAGTTAGACTTTTGCGTAGCAGAAACTTCGGTCACCTAGTTACTATCTTTGAAAACATTTATGGAATGCAGTTTTGGTTTTGCAAGCTGTCTCACTGCTCCCCCCTCCCTTTCTGTTGGCAATTCTAAAAAAGACCATAGAAATATTTTATGAGTTGACATTGGGTATGCTTTGCCAGCTGACTTTGTATATTTTTTTGCCCTTTTGCTTCAGATTGAGACCATCGGAAAGAAAATTTCGGCCAAAAGAATTCCCTTTGCGTCATCCAGCGACATTCCAAAATTCAGCCTGCAGGACCCTCCTCTGAAGAAGCCCAGGGTCTAGGCTTCCTTGGTACAGAAAAGTTGGGATGAGAAGGAAAAACAGAAGAAAATAACAGGCATCTTTGAGCTTCAATAAAGCATTACAAATGATTTTTATTTTCAGAGGAGATTTCAATATCTCCCACCGCAACCCCCGCTTAATGCTCTGCTCTGGGCTAAACAAAGTTTAGTATTTTTGCATAGTGAAAAGGATTTTATATGAACGCTGTCATTATGTGGGACATTTTCAACCAGTTTCTCTTTTCTATAAGGTCTATTTTTCTAGCATTGTGACTTCTGCCAATGACATGTTAACTATACAATCATTGTGCTTTTAAATATTTTTTTAATGGAACCCATCAGCTTCGAACTTCCAAGATTTTAGGGTGGTGTTTTTGTTTTGCAAGATTTCACAGACTTCAACTTTAGCTTTGATGTCTTGGATTGAAAGTAGAAGAAAGCCATCCTACCCTATTTAATAAATAGTAACCTATTAATATCATGTAACATTATTCATGTTGGAAGTTTAAATTAGACTTGTGTGGTATGGAAGCCTCAAGTGAAGAGATACTTTTTTCCTGAGTGAAATCAAGGTTGGGATAATTTGCATAATAATAATGCTTATTCCAGAGAAGACCCAAAATAAGGAATTATGAATTCTTTTCCCTCTTCAGTTGCAGATATGTTGACCATCACTTTCAGAGGTTTCTACAGAAGCCCACCTTAGAAGCTCTAACTAAAACACGTTTCTTATTGTGGTTAAAAGCAGACTTGGAACTTTATAGTTCTGTCCAGATATGGAATTGACCTGATTTCAGTACGCTACATTAAGCTGACTTATTGTAATCATGGTTTGCTGAATAAATCAAAGTTGATCATACAACTCCGTAAGCCAAGACCAAGCAAGGAAAGTTGGGTTTTAAGCACACTGTATGAACTGGGACACAGAACATCCTTAAGTATCTGGGAAAATTTTTTTCGTTTTGCAGAATCTTAAATATCTTTTCACATTCTTATTACAAGACAGAGATTTGATTTATTTATTTTTTGCAGTTTGTTCCAGTAAACTATGACATGTAATGACCAAAGGATGCTTCCAATTTTTGGTACCCACGGGAATAAATATAAAATTCAAATACCCATCACTGCAATGGGATTGTTGTTTAATTCTCAACACATAATGAACATAAATAAAACAGAAGTTCCCCTTTTTCCTTGGACAAGCTGCAAGCAACTCTTTGAGGGACTGTTTTTGTCAAACGGCCTCAAAATCAGCACTTTGATTCATTTTTGACTCAAGAACCTCATTCATACCTTTTATAAAGTGATCTTGTTGAGAAGGAAAAGATAATATTGTAGCTGAGCTCCAATCCAACAGTTTAATCAAGAATATCATTTACGGTACAGATGCTTTTAATCCTGTTTATGGCCAATGACAAAAGCCGTTTATTGTGTTTTATGCAAACAGTGATAATGACTGAGAATTTCTTATTCCTAGGCTTCTCATTGAAAAGACAGGTTAGCAATATAATGGGACTAATGGAACAAGCAGTGATTATTGATGAAAGAGGGGAAAAATGCATATCCATCTTTTGATTCCTTAATGTGTGTGTGTCTCATTCTACTTCTGTTTTCCTTGATATGTTTGAACACCACTTACTGGATAATGATTGATTTTTTTTTATTTGTACAATATGAGAACATGTTGGGGTCCAGGAACAAATAAAATATTTTGTATTCTTTTTTTTAATGAAGCAACGAAGGCTTCCAGGTTGTTTTAATTGGGTTGACCTGTGATATTGCCATCGGGAACACAAGGGAAAGAGTGCGATTCTTCTTTTCAGTCTTGGACGCATCAGATGTCCTTCTTCTTTCTCTTATGGATTAAGTTTTTCAAGAAAAATTCACCTGTGCAGCCCCAAGACAAAAGCAGACGTTTTAACCAAGCAGCAAAATCTTCCATTCCACTTTTATCATTATTACAGGAAAATATAGGACAGCCATCAATTACAGGAGGGAACCTAAAGATGCAATGGAAGTTTTTGTGTGTGGGGAAAAAGCCTACAATTTTAAGAGCATCTGGGATTTATAGTTTCTGTACTATCTGATGCATTTACACGTTTCAGCATAGTAAAAAAAAAAGCAAAAGATATTTCAAAAAATGGATCCTCGTTTGGTTTTTAAAGCTAAATACTCTCCAAAATCTGCCAGTAACTCAGAAATTAGCTATTGGACCTCACAGGACGCTTCAAAAATGTAAACAGTTCTGAAAGAAAATCTATTTTTAAGCTTCTCAAATATAGCTGTCATTCAAGAAGTAGAGCACAGTCTGATTTTAAAGAGCACTTGTAACAGAGCTTCCAAATGTTGCAAATTACATAGCAATTTACATCTAAACTACAGTAATCCTGGTTATAGTCTGCTGCACACTGGATTTATGAACTTTCCATGAGGATCTAATTATGGATTAATAATTGAAGTATCAGACCCATTCAACCAGTCAATAGAAATAAAATATAAATCCCGTACATTTGGGCTACATTGCTATAGTATTCAACGTAATGGGTTAGAAGATCTGAGTTCTAGTCCTGACTCAGGCATGAAAAAGGCTGGGCTTCAGCCAGACAGTCTCAAGCCCTGAGAAGGAGGCAATGGCAAATTGCCCACTCATAGTCCAAATCTATATATCTATACCACTCATACATCATCATAAAATCTCCAGAACCGTAAAGCCTACAAACTTGAAATTTGGCACGTATGTTCCTCTTGGCTTCTAGGTGCTCCCTAAGAAAGGATTTTTCAAAATGACCATTAGAGCATTAGTATTTCCTATATTATTATTATTATTATTATTATTATTATTATTATTATTATTATTATTATTATTATTACACTGATGCTAAGGAGTTCTACTCCCCCTCCCCACTCGAAAAGAAATATCTTCCAAATGCAAAACACAAGTGGAGGAGAGGAGTTTCTGTTTCAGTTTCACAGCAGCAGCTTTAGTACAGAACAGTTGAGCTAAGCCACGTCCAGGCTCCTTGCTGTCTCCTTCTTGCTCACACAGCAAATACTGTTTCAGTTTCCAAACAGCCCTCAACACTCACACACTGACAGGATGCTAGCCAGATGAATACTGATGAATGCTGGTAGGCAGAGGAAGTTTTCCTCTCCGAAAACTAAGTCCAACCACACAGTTTCGTAGCAAAGCACGGGTATCGAGCTAGTATAATATACTGGCAATAATTTAATTAATAATCCTTGAGCACTCTGTTGCACTCTGGATTCTGTGACAGTCCTAATCAGACAATTCATTGTACCTGCTTTGTAAGAAGAACGCACAAGAGGCCCGCTAGCCGTGTAATGAAATCCGAGGTCGTTTCCAACTTTCTCCCAGTATTTAAATTTCTCTGGAGTAACGTATTCTTCCACCTGGGGAAAAAAATGATATAAGGGCAGATGAGTTCAGGGTAATCTGAAACTGGATTGTTGTCCAATTGTTTTCACAAAAGCACTTTTTTTACAGATTGCCCTGAACAACAGTCCGTTTAGGGAATGTTCAGTTACAGCACTGAAAAAAAAGTGACTTACGACAGCACTTAATGACTGTTGCAGGTCATGTGGCCAAAATTCAGACACTTGGCAATTGGCTGATACAGCATTAGCCGTGTCATCAGGATCAGGTGATTTCTTTTTGTGACCACTTGAGAAGGCAAGTCAACGGGGAAGCCAGATTCACTTAGCAACATATTACTAGTTTAACAAGTGAAGGGATCCACTTAACAACGGTCTCACTTAACAATAGAAATTTGGGGTTAGGATACTAACCCTTTATTTACCCTGTATTCCCCGAAAATACGACCTACCCTGAAAGGAAGTCCTAGCTTGATTTTACTACCCTATAAGTCCTAGTTTGATTTTACTTCCCTGAAAGTAAGTCCTAGCTTGATTTTTTTGACACGTATGCCCAATATAAACCCTATCAGATCCATTCAAAATCCAAAAAAAGTCACTCTAAGACTCCATTATTATAGAGAAAAAGAACTTTTACTGGAAATCAAGTGGTAGCATCAAAGGAATTCTAGATCTGAGGAACTGCGCACGAAAAACACATATAGAAAGTGATGGCAACGTTCCCACCCACAATAGTTCGAATGGTCCATCCAATCAAAGATGTGTATAATCTCATGTGGGGCATCTTCAGGTGGTGATGCAGACATCTGAGCATTGACCTTGGCCTAATTTGACAAAGGGCCCCAGTTGCACAGTAAGCAACCAACCAACCATAAACAATAAATGTTTTTCCCCAAGTTATACAGTTCCTTCTCTAACACCTCCAACACATTTCCCACCTCCACAAAGCCCAATTATTTCACTCTACCCCTCTTACTATGGCAGCTGAAAGATGCGAAAGGGAAAGGAGTCTTGAAAGCTGACAAACGCTACCCCCAAAATAAGCCCTAATTAAGATCCCACCCACTCCAGGGTGCACGAGTAAAAACTAAACTTGGGTGGGGATCGGGGGGTGGAGCTGCCCTACTACTTACCTTTGGACAGATGTTGCCTGGCCTCATAACCCCCAACACCTGCCTGGCCGACCCATTTCTTCTGCAGCTGGCAAGGGTTAGGGTTAAGGTTAGGATCGATCCAGAGCTCTGTTATTGCCTGCAGAGGCCTTCAGGAAAGCCTTGCCAGCTGTAGAAGTTCCTGAAGGCCTCTGATAGCAAAAAGGAGGCTGGGGGCAATGCGGGCAAGTGAGGTTAGTCAGAGGATGATGTCCCGTTCCCCCCCCCTCAAAATAAGACCTGGTGCCTTTTTTCGGTGGCAAAAAAATATATGACAGGGTCTTATTTTTTTGGGAAACCCGGTAGTTTAGAGCTATTTTAAGGGCAGAATCCCTTTCCTTATGCAAAAGGGAAAGGAAAAAATGATCCTTTTGGATCCTCTATTAAATCTCACAGCTGGGCAAATGGCTGTTTAAGCACTCTTTAATACCACCCCCTGGTTCTTTTGTAAGGAATTGCAGAGGTTGCTGCTACCGTCATAGTATGCAACATGTTTGATTTTGAACTATTCGGAAATTGAACCATCTTGTTCAACGTTTGAAAGGTCCCATTTCAAACGTGAAACAATGATTTCAAAGCCTCCCCCCCCCCCCCAAAAGGAGTTCTTGAACATTTTCAAACTTTAAAAAAGGGCTTTTTGGAGGCTTTCAGGCGTTATTGGGATCGTGGTATTGTTTCCAAACTGCTCCAATCACCTGCTTTGTGTTTGGAGTGGAATATTACCAGCCGAACAACTGGGTCTCAATTCAAAATGTTTATTGTCAGCAGTACGATGCAATTTAATATTAGTCCAGCTATTTTCCAACAGGTTTTTATTGTGGTTCGCTGGCAGCCTGTGCAGACAGCAGCGAAGTCGGACAGTGGGGAAGAAGAGGGACCAAACTGGGAGTCTGGAGAGGACTCAGATGAGGGTCCTGCGTCCGATGCAGATATGGAGCCAGGACTATCTGGGAGTGGGGTGCTGCCTCTGGACCCTTTGGAGTCTGGCAGCAGTGAAGCAGAGGAACAAAGGAAGCCTGTTTCTAGTGCACATGTGCACAGAGCTGCCAGAAGGCAAGAGCAGCGAAGACAAAAGGGGTGACTCAGGAGTAAGGCTTGGAGGTGACTGCCCCTCCCATAAGGTATAAAGGAAATGCAAAGGTAGAGAAACCTTTGCAGGAAGCAACGTCGTTCACTCTGTTCGGATTAAACCTTGAAGCTCTGTGTGGACTTTTTACTTCGGCTGGTTTTTTTTACAGTTCATTTGGCACTTTAGTTGTTGGCAGCAATTCAAAGGAGAGAAAGGTGAGGGACTGTTTGGGACTCATTACGGGCTGGGAATGAACATAATTCCCAGCTGTTGAAATAAAACAAGAGTTGTTTGGACTAAGCGTGTGCTTAATTATGGTCTCAGGAAATCTTGGTCAGAACAGCTTTAGAGTATCAGAAGCAATGAACAGCCTTCAACCTTCCAATTAGTTCTAAAATAAAATACCTTCAGATGCCGTTTTGTTGGCTGCATATACTGTCCCAGGGTCAAGCAATCCACATCGGCTTCACGTAATCCTATTTTGTTGTTAAAAAATAGATACTTTTAGTAATTGACAGAACCAGGATTTGGCATTTTTCTCCCTATCTTTTTTTTTTTTTTTTTATAATTACTTTAGTTTACAAACCTAGCTAATCCTCAACTTACAACCAGAGTTGAACCCAAAATTTCTGTGACTAAGGGAGACCTTTGTAAAGTGAGTTTTTCCCCATTTTACAACCTTTCTTCCTGCGGTTGTTAAGTCAATCCTTGCAGTTGTTAAGTGAGGAACACAGTCGTTAAGTAAATCTGGCTCCCCCCCCCCCGATTTTGGTTGTCAGAAGCTCGCAAAAGGGGATCGCATGACTCTCGGGATGTTGAAACTGTCATAAATATGAGTCAGTTGCCAAGTGCCTGAATTTTAATCATGTGGCCACATGTCAACTCATAAAATATTTCTCTGGTCTTTAGAGTTGCCAACAGAAAGGGAAGGGGGACCAGAGGGCAACTTGCATTCCATAAATGTTTTCAAAGATAGTAACTAGGTGAGCGAAGTTTCTGCCCTGCAAAATTCTAACTGGAGAGCATGATTGATGACTCTGGGCTATGGATGTGTCCCATTGGAGAATATGAATTATGATACACCCAGGGGGTGGAGGGAAACCAGGGTCAAGGGTGACAATGAATGATCTGTCTCAGAGTCGGCTACACCCTTTTGAAATTTTGGAAGTTTGGCTCGAGACTCCTGATTTAATTGGGGGTAGCTGCCGGAATCCTGACAACATGGATGAGGCAACAGTCCAAAGTCTGAAAAATGGTCATAAGTCACTTTTCAGTGCTGTTGTGTCTTTGAGCTGTCACTCAATAAAAGTGTTGTAACTACCTATATACCAAGATACAGGTAGACTTAATTCAAACTAAGGAAAATGTAAGAAGTAAAGAAAGAAAGAAACGCAGAGATGGAAAAATGGGAAAGGAGGTAAGGTGTAAAAAATAAAAAAAATAAAAACCCTAACCCTTCTTTTTGTAATGCGAATCCTCTCCAGGCAAGTCCTCGTGTCAGGGCTCTGGCATCCACCCCCATTTAAATCAGGAGTCTCCAGCTGCACCTCTCAGAGTTTAAGGAAGATTTATGAGGAGTGAACATGCTGGTGCTACCTGGATGCAACCGACTCTGCGACACATCATTCCTTGTCACCTTTGACCCTGTCTTTTCCCCCACCCCCCTGGGTGTATCGTAATTCCTATTCTCCAATGGGACACGTCCATAGCCAAGAGTCATCAATCAGGCTCTCCAGTCATAATCTTGTTCGCCAGAAGCTTTGGATGCCTAGAAATCATCTATGGAAGCATTTAAGGAATGCACTGCTTCCCCCACTGCCTTTTCTGCTGACATCTCTAAAAGGCCAGAGAAATATTTTTGAGTTGACACCTCGACTTAACAACAGTTCATTTAGTGACCGTTCAAAGTTACGGCGGCCCTGGAGAAAAAGTGACTTATAACCTTTTTTTCCACACTTATGACAGTTGCAGCATCGTGGGGTCACGTTTTGTGACCTTCTGACAATCTAAGTCAACGGGGGAAGTCAGATTCGCTTACCAACCCATTACCAACTTAACGGCATTGATTCACTTAACAACGATGGCAAGAAAAGTTGTAAAAGGAGGCAAAACTCAACAAACGTTTCCATTTAGCAACAATAGAATTTGTGGGGTTCAAAGGTGGGTCGTTCAGTCGAGGAGGAGCTGTCTACAACACACGTAAATAGGGGTGGGGCCTAGATTCATTGTTGTTGTTGTTGTTATTATTATTATTAACCCTCTACTTTAAACATCCCCTCTCCTCTCCACTTACTTTTCAGGGTGGCGTGCAGCTGTTCGTCGGTCTCCCCCAGGCCGAGCATGATTGACGTTTTAGAAATCACCTTCGGCTGAACTTCCTTGGCGTGCTTCAAAATGCGAATGGATTGCTCGAAATTGGCCCGTGGGTCCCGAACTTTGCTGCAAGGAAAAAAGGAAGGGAAAAGATTTTAGCCTAACACAGGTAAAACAGCTGGATGGATCTTAGGTTTGTTGCAGCTCTGGCTAAGTCTGGGGGAGGGGGCCTTCACAAATTTTAGCTACCGGTTGCTGGGTGGGCATGGCCATGGTGGGCGTAGCCTAGTTGGTTTCCTGCACTATGGCAGGGGGCAGCGTTTTCACCTTCCTTGGGCTGCAGAGACTATGCTCAAGCCCCCGGGAGGACGATAACAGCCTCCCCGGGCTCCAGAGGCCTTCTGGAAGCCAGAAATGGGCCTGTTTCCAGCCTTTCAGAGCCTCTGCGAGTACTGTTTTTCACCTTTCCTGAACCTCCACATGGGCCCTGTACTTACTGTCAACTAAAAAAATACTTCTTCGGTGTTTTTAGCTGCCAGCAAAAAGGAAGGGGGGAAAATAGTGCATTCCTTAAATGCTTCAGGTAATTGCTAGGCAGCTGTTGGCGTGCAAGATTATTACTGGAGAGCATGGTTGATGACTTTTGGCGATGGATGTGTCTCATTGGAGAATATACATCCAGGAGGTCGGGGGAAGAGTAGGGTTAAGGATGAAATGAATGATGTGTCATAAGAGTCGGCTACAGCCAGATAACACCGACATGGTCACTCCTAATAAATCATTTTTATTTATTTATTTACTCTGAGAGATGGGACTAGAGACTTATGATTTGAATGGAGGTGGTCTGTCGGAGCCCTGACACTTACCTGGAAAAACGGGGCACGTGGGGACTCCTGGGAGGGGCTGGACAGGGCCAGCCAGGGGTGGGATTTGCCAGTTCACTGAACCGGCCATAAAATTAGCTACCTATTAGCTACCAGTTTGCCTGAACCGGGGAGAACCAGTAGCAGCCCATCCTTGGGCTAAGTTTCACCCCTGCTCTGAGACTGAAAAAGATTGAGAACAGCATTTCTCTAGCGTGCAACATTCAGATGGGTAGACTTCGATTCCCAGAATTCCCCAGCGCATCTTGGGATTTGCTGCCAGGAGAGGCATAGAAGAAAAAAAAAAACAATTTAATGTACACCTCGGTTATTGAATGAAGGCCTTTTGAAACCTGCATGATCCATGTATATTCAGGGCCCGAAATAAAATCAATATTACCCTAGGTGCTGAAATTGTTGACCTTTTAAGTCGGTCAAAATTGTGCTTTGCAGCACTGGCAGTTGCTTAACTGGCAAGAGGTCATGGGTGCTTCAAGCACATTGTAAAAATAAACCCCGTTGTAACGTTGAGGCTAAAGGAATGGGAAACCGCACCGTCTTGCTATGACAAGTTGGCAGCATCCTTAAAGTCAGGTGCTTTGCAGGTTTAAGGTATATAATGAAATGCTGGGCACTGGAACTCGAGGAGCAGCTCCCCGGAATGCGTATGAGGAACACCGGAAACTGGAAGAGCAGGTCCTCAGCGTGCACGCACATGCTGGGAAGCTGAGCTTCCAATTTCTGGCACATATGCTCGCACGAAAACCAGCTGGCCGGTGCACATGCACGCTAGGGAGATGCTTTTCCGGTTTCTGGCATTCCCATGCGTACGGAGACCAGCTGGCCGAAGGGCATGCGTGTGTGCTGGAACTTGAAAGAGCAACGGGGCGACGGCTTGCATGCCCAGAGAGATGGCTCTGCAGGCCACTTCTGGCAGGTATGCCCTAGCTTCGCCGTCAGGGCCACTACCCAATGTCCCTTTGAACGAGGACATTTTCTGGCTCTTAAGATCACCTCCCCTCACCTCTGCAATTCAGGAACCGTCTCCACGTTGTGGGCATAGACGTCCAATCCAGACGAAGCCACTGTCTCCACCGCTTCGAGGTCCCCTCGGAAGTCGGGCGTTAAGCATTCCACCAGAATGTTGGAATTCCTGCAAAGCAAGAAAACTGTGTAAAATGGGGAGGGCTTCAAAAATATTGGCAACCGGTCCTCTGCCTCAGTGATCACCAACCAGTGGGCTAGGGACCACTGGTGGTCTGTGAGTAAATTTTGGTGGTCCGCAGAGAAATGTCCCCCCCCCCAAAGCAATTAATCCAGGCTGCGTGGGAACACAAGGCCGCACCACCCACATGGCCCGGCCACCTGCTGGCACCCACCCTTCAGCCAAGCACAAACTTTGACTAGAGCCATGCGAGCCAGAACTGGAAGGTAAGACCAATGGCAGGGGAGGGAAATCTGCCCCGGGGTGGCTTGCTGACGTTGGTGGGAAAGTCAGTCCCATATTCCAGAGCTGCAGGAGTCCCAGGACTGGCCCTTTGGTCACCCTGGAGCAGCTCCTCCAGTCCATGGCAGGCCTGTGCATCTGGGTGGAGGAGCAGCTACTCCAGGATGACCAAAGGGCCAGTCCTGGGACTCCTGCAGCTCTGGCATAGGGGACCGACTTTCCCACCAACGTCAGCAAGCCACCGTCAGTCAAAATTCATATTAGTGGTCCGCGGGATTTAAAATTATGAGTTTGGTGGTCCCTGAGGCCCAAAAGGTTGGCGACCCCTGGTTTAGTCAGTGTAATCCCTCAAAGAGCCACAGATTTAACCAGGAATAATCCTGGTTGACACTCGGAAGCAGAACTGTAATGTTAATGGACCTCTAGCCACATTTGTGGTTACCTGAAGTCTTTTTACAATTTGAAATTACGGGTTTGGTGGTCCCTGAGGTCCATTAACATACAACCCCTGCCTGGTTGCTAGGTGAGCCTGGCCATGGTGAGCATTGCCTAGTTGGCCTCCTGCACCATGGCGGGAGGGGGGGGGCGTTTTCGTCCTTCCCAGGTTCCGGAGGCTTCCCTTCAGCCTCCGGGAGGGCGAAAATGGCCTCTCCCAGGCTCTGGCCCATTTTTTGCCCTCCCTGAGACTCCACGCAGGCCCTGCACCTACCTGGCATCCAAACAGGCCTTGGGGCGGGTGGGTGAGGCCAATCAAACCGTCCATAAAACTAGCTACGGGTTCTTCCAAACTGGGACGAACCCGTAGCAGCCCACCCCGTGTGTAAACATGCGGAAGAGTCAAGGAGACCGTGTGGGAGGTAATTTCTCTTCAGAAATCAGAAGGTTTTTTTGTTTTTTTTTGCCTTCGGCGTATTCCTATTTCCCCATACCTTTCTTTTAAGTGCGAGACGGTCTTCGCAAAGTGTTTGGCGCCTCCATCGGAAAGATCTGCAAAGAGGATTCTCAAGGTCAACTCATAAAATTATTTCTAGGGTCATTTTAGAGTTGCCGACAGAAAGGGGAGGGGGGAAAGAGGTTTGAAGGAGCAGTGCGGCAGCTTGGAAATCCAAAACTGCATTCCGTAAATAGTTTTTCAAAGATAGTAACGATGTGACTGAAGTTTCTGCCGCGCAAATAAATTACTGGAGAGCATGATTGATGGCTCTGGGCTATGGATGCGTCCCATTGGAGAATATGAATTATGATACCCCCAGGGGTTGGAGAGAAAACCAGAGTCAAGGGTGACAATGAATGATGTGTCTCAGAGTCGGCTGCATCCAGGCAGTGCTGGCATGTTAACTCCCAATAAATCCTTTTGGAGTTTTGGAAGTTTGGCTCGAGACTCAGGATTTAATTGGTGGTAACTGCCGGAATCCTGACACTTGAGTTATTTCCCGTGAAGTTTCAATACAGAATTTCAGGCAGATCCGAAGAATTTTGTCGCACGATAATAATTTGTGCAATCAAAACCAATTGAGATGGAAACGGGGGCTAAGTAACATCAAGGGCAGGCAAGTGAAGCAAACTAAATACTTTTGTTGAGTCCCCAACTTACAACAGTTCATTCAGTGACCGTTCGACATTACAACTGGGAAAAAAAAGACTTTTATGAGCATTTTTCATACTTTTAAGACCACTGCAGCATCTCCATGGTCATGTGATCAAAATTCAGGCATCTGGCAACTGACTCATATTTATGACCGTTGCGGGGTCACGTTTTTGCAACCGTCTGACCAACAACGTCAATGGGGAAGCCAGATTCACTTAACAACTGTGTTGCTGGCTTAACCGCTACAATGATTCACTTAACAACAGTGCCAAGGAAGATGTTCATGTTTACATCTTTCGTCAAACGGGGAAAGTTCTCTCAACAAATGCCTCGCATACCCAGAACAATCGCAGGCTCAATTGATCATCGTAAATCGAGGACTACCGGCATAATATTGTTGTGTTTTCTCTCCGCGCAAGAAATGTTGTGGCCTGACAGCAGCCAATGGAGGAGTTTGGGGAGGAACATGGACCAGTCCTGGAGTCTGGGGAAGGCTCTGACAAGGGCTCTGCGTCGGAGACAGAGATGGGGCCAGGGCCATCTAACAATTATCAGCTCCCTTTGGAGTCAGAGATCAGTGGGGAAGAAGAATAGCTGGAGCCTGTTCCCAATGTGCGCATGCACAAAGCTGCCAGGAGAAGGGAATAGTTATGGAAGAAAAATGGCCCCTCCCATAGGAAATAAAGAGGAGCAAAAGGGGAGTGGTATTTGCAGGAGACAATTACTTCATTCCTGCATTCTTGCCAAGTATTGTGGCATCTGAAAGATATCAGCCTGGCAACTCTCCAAGCCTGATAAAGGTCTGTAATTGAGAACTATCATGAAAGACTGTTGGCCGGGGCTTTGCTGGAAAGGAAATTCACTGTAAATTAAATAAAAGGGGTTTACGTGTTCCTAAAAAATAAGGAAGAGGGGGAGTTTTTTTGCAACTTGGAACATATGGCACAAATGGTTGTATAAAAAGGAAGTAAAGATGTCTAGTGAAACCGATTAAACAAACAACAAGGGAAAATGGAAAGAAGGATAAATGTGTATATATAGCCATGTATGTAAAGTAATGTAATTAATCAATTAAATACTATATTATAATTGTAATAACATAAAAAAGTAAGGATCTAGGAAACAAGTTATAGATTTACTTGTAACAAATGACTTTACGACACAAATAGAAATGTACACTGCTATGAAAATGTTGCAAAAATGTGAGAACGTGTTTCGCGTTTTTTTTTTAAATATATTCCTTTTGTTTTGAAACTTTCAAAAAACATATTAAAATAAATAAATAAATAAAAGGGGTTTATTGGGACGAGGAGTCAGCTTCGTGCTGTTGGGCCTAGGTTGGGCCTAGGTCAGAACAAGAAGTACAACTCACCATCCCTGTCTACAGAGGTCAAGACAACGTAATCCAGTCCCCATTCAGCAATTGCTTTGGCAGTGTTATAGGGTTCTTCAGGGTCCAACGGAGGAGGATTCCTTGACGTCTTCACCGAGCAGAAGCGACAGCCTCTCGTACACGTGTCCCCCATGAGCTAAAACAGATACCGGAAGTGATGAAACGGGTCTATAATTTGGCCTGAAAAGCCTTGCGGAGGGTTTTTCCAAGCCTTTGGGAGGCCTCAAACCAGCCCCCCCAAAAATATCAGCTGTGAGGCACAGCGCAGGAAAGGGGGTGGCAAGGGGGGATTGCATGAGCATGCGCAGGGGGCGGCCACATTGCATTCTAGGTGCTGGCACGTGATTGCGTGCATGCTAGTGGACAGGCAATTTTGGGCACGGGAGCCCAAAAAGGTTAGCCACCCCTGGTATAGGAATTGTTGGGCTCCCTATGGTTTTAAGGCAAAGACCATATTACGCTAGAGAAGGCTTGGCACACATGAGCTTCCCGCTCTGAATGGGCCTTTGGAGGTCGGTGATGAAAGCTTACCATGATAGTGGCTGTAGCAGTAGCGTATTCTCCTCCCCCCCAGCATTCTCCAATGTTTGGACACCTGGCCTCCTCGCACACCTAGCGTGAAGGACACCTTGATTAGCAGGAGAAAAGGAGCAACAGCAGATTTATTTCTTCAGAAAAGTTAAGATTCTAGCTCTCTGGGTTTCTCCCTTGCAGCTACATGAGCTTTCTCTCCCCTAATGCTTGGTTCCCTAGTTGGGTCATGAAACGTCTGCAAGAAAACCAAGTTCAGAGAGCACCGAGGACCCTCCTCCTCCCCTTCTCCACTCGGCAAACCCCACTCCCTTCTAGCACTGATGATGTTACCTAGCTGGGTCATGAAATGTCTGCAAGAAAACCACCAAACTCCAAGAGCACCAAACACTTTGCAATCTTTCTCCTACTCCTCCTCCTCCTCCCCTGTTCCTTCTCCACTCTGCAAACCCCACTCCCTTCTAGCACTGATGATGTTACCTAGCTGGGTCATGAAATGTCTGCAAGAAAATCACCAAGCTCAGAGAGCACCCAGGGCCCCACAGTTCAGTCCTGAGCTACAAATATCCTCTTCTATTGAAACCTCCAACTGTCGAGAGGTAGTTTTCGTGCCCTGCAGATACTTTTGCAAAAACAGAAAGTACTTAAAATGGCCAGTGAGAACTAAGAATATAAGCTAAAGAAACTGGAAAATGTAAGGGAACTTTTCATGAAGAACTTAAAATGGATATTTTGTTTTGTTTAAATGACTGAAACAAGTGACTGCTGTTCTGTATTTCCATCACATTCAGCCCAATCCCATCTCCTTCATATAAGGAAGAAAAAGAGGAGAGAAATAAAAATTTCCCAAACCAGAACAAAGTGTTGGTACTGCACCTACCGTATGTAGATTTAAATTGCGCAACGTGTTCTTCAGTTTATTATAATTTTTTCCAATGGGGATCTCAGTTTTCAACCAAGGAGGAAGCCGTAACCTAAAAATCAAAGCTTATTTTGGTTCAGCAAGTATCTCAGTTTGGAAATGGTGTTTTTTTCCTTTCTTTCTGTACCAATCCTGTTCCCATTGTGGGCATGCACAGAGCTGCCAGGAAAGGGAATTTAAGGAACAAGGGTCAACTCGGGAGTGAAGGTACAGGTGGATGGGGAATGCCCTCTCCCATAGGGAATAAAGGAGGAGCGAAAGGGGAGTGGTGTTTGCAGGAGATGATTAGTTCGTTTAATTAGTGTGAAGATCTGTTCCTGACTTCTTGCCAAGTAATTGCTGCTACAACGTGGCGTTTGGAAGCTATCTGCCTGACAACTCTCCCAGCCTGTTAAAGGTCTGTGTTGAAATTCACCCTTGAAAGACTGTTTGCCGGGACTTTGCTGGATGCGAATGAGAGGAATTCACGTTAGCCTAAACAAAAAGGGATTTTTGTCGGGATGAGGAGCCAACTTCGTGATTTGGCGAAGCCTAGGTCAGAACAAAAAGGACCATCGATTCCAATCCCTGGGCCAAAAGGCTAACCAACAAGGCTAACCTGGGTCTGAATTGGTTAACAACAAACGAGCCTGAAGATTTCTCCATACCTTTCTCCTTTTTGACGCTTTAAATGGCCTTTATATTCTGCCCACTTGGTTTTGTCCGAAAGTTCCCCAGATACGAAATCCTTTAAATCAGGGCCCTCTTGAAAATGTCCCATCTGGGCTTCTGGCAGCGAATTCGAATTTGACATTTTCAACTGGTTTCCAAACACCTAGAGGGGGAAAAAAAATGCCATTGCTTTGCAAACGGGATATACAAGTAATTCTCGACTTAAGACCACAATTGAGCCCAAAGGAATGCTGCTAAGTGAGATAGTTGTTAAGTGAGCTTTGTCCCCATCTTAGAACTTTTCTTTCCGCTTTAGTTAAGCGAGTAGTAACTCTGTTGTGAAGTGACCCTGGCTTCCCTGCTGCCTTGGCTTGTGAGTAGGTCGCAAAAGGGGATCACCCAACCCCTGGAATACTGCAACCATCATAAGTATGAACCAATTGCTAAGCATCTGAATTTTGATCAAATGATCACAGGGATGCTGCAAAGGTCATAAGTGTGAAAAACGATCAGAAGCCACTTTTTTCAGTGATGTTGTAACTTTGAACGATCCCTAAACAAAACCATTGTAAGTCAAGGACTACTTGTAAAGCGTTTTTCAACACCGCACAGTAGTTTTTATAAGAAAATTAGCTTTAAAAGCTTCACTCACATAATTAGAATTGATTGCATTGCTAGTCATACCGCAATATTTCTTTTTTTTCCTTAGCACCATGTCAGGGACCAACAGGTGGTCCTCGACTTACGACAGTTTGTTTAGTGACTGTGTCAGAGCGTTTGCAGCGTGACTACCATGATGAGATAACCCAGGAGCAAAACACAGCACATAGAGACTTAAGATATTTAACAGTGGTTTATATACAAGATGTCATGCCCTTGTTAGAATCAGACTCTGAGGGAGAGGAGGAACAGCCAACAGGGAGTAGAGGTGGGGCTCTGGAGGCTGTGGAGGAGCCTGGGGAAGGGCAGAGGCTAGCTGGCCAGTCTGAGGAAGAACTAGGCCCATCCCCTCTCCATTCTAGGACTTGCAGGGAGGAATGGAGAAGGAAACAACTTGGCTTACGAGAGAGGAAGCAGCCATGATCCCCCTAAATGTTTGCAGCTGGGGAGAACAGTATATAAGAGAGATGATTACAACACAGTGTTGCCAGAAGCAAAGCGTGTTTTATTTTGGGCTGAAGTTACCTTGGTTGGTGTCCTTCCAACAGGCTGTGCCTTGTTATCTCCTTGCAGTTGGTAATTACTTATCCTGGTCTGTTGTGGAATTTCCTTCATTGTAGTTTGTTTTAGTTTTTCATTTCATCTCTATCTACTCATTAAGTTCAGACTGTATTGCTTTCTTTTGAAGACTAGTTTTGAGTAAGTATTATCTCCAACTGAGAATTATTGAACAGTGGGGCCAAGTTGGAGGCATTAAGGACATGTATTTACGTTTTGGATTTTGTTACGTTTGTGTTACACTTAGGATCATCACCCAAGACGTATACAGAAATAAACATGGTAGGCAAAATACCTGTGATGACCCAAAGGGGCGTGGCATAAAAGCCACACAGTCAGATAATCAATAAGAGTCCCTTTATTAGCTCCAACTTTGCCCCCAATGTCCTGATTACCTTCTGGGCTGGTGAAAAACTCTCCCAGGAACAGCCTTTGACTATAGAGAATCAAGTCCAAAACGTGGTCAACAAAAACTGTAACTATAAGTCCAATCAAGGCAGAATAAGGTAATTAGTTCGGCAGGGCAGGAGCAAGAATTCCAGACTTGAAGATACAGCAGTATTTCAACATGGTTGGGAAGACGCCAGGAACACAGATAACCAAAGTCAACACAAGATAAACTCACGTTTGTTCCCAGCAGACACCACACTCAGCTTGCATCTCTTTTAAACTCCCTTCCCAGGTATGGCTAATGAAGAGAATCAGGGCCCTTTCCTCCACCATAAGCCATCCAACCCACATTGTTCCCTTCTCCATTCCTCCTTGCATGCCCTAGGATGAAGAGGGGGTGGGCCTGGGTCTTCCTCTGAACTCCCTCTCCCTTGTTCTACCTCTTCCCTGCTCTGCCCAGTCCGACTTTGCCCTTCCCCATTTTCCTCCACAGTCAACGGAACCACACTCCCACTCCCTGTCAGTTGTTCACCTTCCTCCTTGGATTAAGAATCTGACAGGGGCATGACAGTACCTTTTCAAGCAATCTTTTTTCTACACGGAGAACTTCTGCAAATGAATGCCAGACACAAAGAGAGAAAATCACATCCTCTAAGGGCTTCCTTTATATAAACACCTCTTAAAGGGGTAGAACCCATCCCCAGTCTTAAAGTGAAATACCCATGCTATGCTGATTCATTCTTATTGCATCAGCCTATATTGCATTAGCTTCACTGCTGGTCAGCTCTTAAATCCCAAGACCTTTCAGAGTTATAGAGGCATTGAAAACAAATGTGACTTGTGACTGTTTTTCACCCTTACCACCTTTGCTGCATCCCAAGGTCACGTGATCCCCTTTGCCAACCTACTCACAAGCAAAGCCCATGGGGGGAAGTCAGGTTCACTTAACGACCAGGTTACTAACTTATCAACCGCAGTGATTCACTTAATATCCATAACAAGGAAAGTCGCAAAAGTTAACAGAAATGTCAGGCTCAATTATGGTCGCAAGTCGAGGACTACCTGCCTTTAGCTTGCCAATGTGTGTGGATTTTTTCCCCCTGACCTGGGATCTCCTGGTGGTGCCCCATCAACCCGTAATTCAGATGAGACGCTATTACGCTTTCCAGATCAGCCCAGGTCGCCTCCTCAGGGCCGGATTTCCACCAAGGGCGACCGGACGGCCCTTCCTACCTCGCAGGGACGTTGTGCGGGCAAGGATACTGGGGCAGCCGCCGCGAAATGGGGCAAAGAGAGAGGCCTCTCACCAGTTTGCCCTCCGCTACCAGCCTCGTGAGGCTCCTCGGGGCGAAGGCAGCGCAGGGGAGCCCGCTACCGAGCAGCCACATGTCGGTCGCCCTCTCAGCCCGGCCGCCGCCACCCCGACCCCCTCCCCGTCTCCGGGCCGAAGTCCCTCAATGGGCAACCTCGGCGCTCGGCTACTTTCCCTTTCCGCCCGGCGATCAATTGATCACGCCTGCGCGCGGGCCTTTGACTTCCCCCTTCCTTTCCCCTTTCCCCCACCCCTGAGCCGTGTCGTCATCAGCACGCGCCGCGCTGTTTAAAAGCGTAATGACGCAAGACGCATTTCCTTTCCTCTTTCCTGTCAACGCAAATGGTGAGTCGCACCGGTTTGTCTTTTTCCCCGGTCGGAACTTAAAGGCAGGAGAATCCGGCTCCATCCGTCAAGTCGGTCCCGTCGGGTACTTTGTAACGCTCCGAGCCAGGCCTGAACGGCATCCGCCTTTGGAGTCGGGGTACTTTTCGGGTTGGCATCCGCGCGCTTTCGGAAAGGAAGCCCCTGAGAAATAATACCCCCCCCCGCCCAATACTCCCACCGGTGGCCTGGAGAGGGACGCGCGCGCCCGGGCTTCATCTGCGCACGCGCGACCTTAATGGGCACGTTCTCTGATTTAGGGAAAGGAGAGTCCAAAGTTGTTGTATGAACTACGAGCAAATAATGCCTCCCCTCTAGTGTTGCTTTAACGTAGGCTAAATGCTAGGTGTAGCTCAGGCGTATCCAATCATGGCAACTTTTAAGACTTGTGGACTTCAACTCCCAGAATTCCCCAGTTTGCTGATCATATGCAGTAGAAATCCTTAAGAGCAGAGTTATGCTGGCTGGAGAATTCTGGCAGTTGAAGTCCACAAGTTGCCAGATTTGGGGACCCCTGCTTAAGAGCAACGAATGGCCACTTTGGAACAGTTATACTTTATATTTTTAAGCTGTGAGATCCAAAAGCTTTTCACCACTCTCCTCTGCCTTTAATCGCAGTTAATTGTTTCATCCAATCAAAGAATTATAAATTGCTGTCCAAAAGTTAAATTAAACTTCATCTATGCATATTGTACGTTCATTAGAACCTTCAATGTTTGCATATTGTTTGTCCATTATTATGACAGCTTTATGTATGAAATGTGTCTTAAAGGAATGGGCGAAACCCAATTTTATTAA
This sequence comes from Hydrophis major, assembly GCA_033807585.1. Taxonomy (NCBI): domain Eukaryota; kingdom Metazoa; phylum Chordata; class Lepidosauria; order Squamata; family Elapidae; genus Hydrophis; species Hydrophis major. The sequence goes on from CM066333.1 coordinate 68,190,559, forward strand.
AATTATGGATTTTTTTCCTAGCAATTCAGTATTACCATTTTTTCTTTTTTCTTTACAAAGAGGGAGATCTAGGAAAACAAAAGGTTTAAACAGTGGTTTGGGAGCTTAACATGGTAGATCGTCTTTGGAATCAATAGTCAAGATGACTATGGGTTGTAGAAAACAAATATATATGTGTATATATACACACACATGCATATATACACACACGCACAATATACATTTATTCATCCTTATTTACATCTTCCAACACTCTTGATATTATTTAAGTCTCATGATCACAAGTGTCCTCTTTAACAACTCTTTTCAATCTTAAACTCTTCCTTTCTGTCCCCACCGATAGTAAAATCTATTCCAAATTATATAACATTTCAGTTCATCCTTATTTTTCATCTCTAGTGTTAGCCTAGCAGTTTGCAAAGCACCATGTTAAAATGCTGTTGAAGTTTTGCTTTGTTTTTTTTAAAAGGTTGAATCCCTTTCTTAACTTTCCATTTTGTCTTATTTTTGTTAATAGATTAAAAATGAAGACCATTCTTAGTAACCAAACAGTTGACATTCCTGAGAAAGGTAAGAATGTAACTAGTGACTCTCCTAATAAGACTCTTTTCTTAAAAACAAACAAATAAATACACCTCTGACATTATTTGGATATTTATGTTGTCTGAGTAGTTCACTGAAGCTAATTTTACTTTTTCTTTTCCAGTCGACATTATCCTGAAAGGGCGGACAGTTACTGTCAAAGGGCCCAGAGGAACTTTGAAAAGAGACTTCAACCACATCAATGTGGAACTCTCCCTTTTGGGGAAGAAACGCAAGAAGGTGAGGTGGTTTTGAATGTTAATGCTCAGTGTTGTGTCAGGTTTCCAGATTTCCTATTGCCTCTCATTAATTCCCAATTTATTGCGGTGATGTGTCTAGAACAGGGATCAGCAACCTTAAACACTCAGTGAGCCACAACGGTCCTAACCAGAACACACACACCCTGGTTCAATTCTGGAGCCAACTGGAAGTCCAGTTCCGCCACCATAGAGTCTCCTCCTAGCATGACATCCTTTTTCCTTTACCTGTCCTAACCGAAAGCTCTATCAATTGTGGAGCCGACCGGCGACAGGGAGCTGCAACAGAGGGATGAAAGAGCCACATGAGGCTCCAGAGCCATAGATTGCCTATCTCTGGTCTAGAATATGAGATTTGGAGATGTGGACTTGAAAGGTAGTGAGCAAAAATGTCAGAGATTCAACACAACCTGATAAAACAGTTGCAATGTTACAAATCTTGTGAATCCTTGCAGTGTTGTCATAAATTCTGAAGACCTGTGATAGCTTTCATTGCATCTCAAGTGCCGGGTATATTCATTCTTGCTACTTATTTTATGTATATTTTATGGGTAATGCTTCTGTGGTTTTCACAGACCATGTTCCTGTCTTGAGTACACGCATATTTGTTCAGGTAGTCCTCGACTTACAACCACAATTGAGCCCAAAATTTCTGGTAAGTGGAGACGTTGGTTAAATGCACTTTGTCCCATTTTACGACTTTCCTTGCCACAGTTGTTAAGAATCACGGTGGTTGTTAAGTTAGTAACACTGTTAAGTGAATCTGATTTTGCTTGTCAGAAGATCGCAATAGATGATAACATGTCCCTGGGACACTGCAGCTGTCATAAATATATGCCGGTTGCCACATATTTTATCACATATTTTTGCCACATATTAGTATCAGGGATACTAGTTGTAAGTGTGAAAAGTGGTCCTAAGTCCCTTTTTTCAGTTGTAACTTTGTCACTAAACAGACTGTTGTCAGTTGAGGACTACCTGTATTATACAACTATTCTACTAAAGTTTCTGAAACTATTGGCTGCCGTCCTTCGTGCTGTTTATTTAGCCCATCATAGCTCAAATATAAATAAGTTTAAAGTCACAGGATTGAACACCCAAGTTTGGAGGAGTAAAAGCACCAAACACAGTTTAGTGGAACCTGACAGGTTCAGTGGACTTGTAGTGCATATGGAAATGGTATATCAATTAATCCATTTTAGTATGGTGGATGATTCCTGAACATTCCTTCCTAGGCATCCCTTTAATATTGACAGAACAGAATAGAATAATGGAATGAGGAATAGAATAGAGGAATGGAATGGAATAGAATTCGTTATTGGCCAAGTGTGATTGGGCACACAAGGAATTTGTCTTTGGTGCAAATGCTCTTGGTGTACATAAAATATACATTTTTCAAGAGACAATAGAGAATAGAATATAAAATGGAATAAGGAATAGAACAGAACAATGGAATGTAGAATAGAATAGAACGAAGAATAGAATATAGAATAGAAAGGAAAGGAAAAAAAAACAGTTGGAAGAGACCTTGGAGGTGTGTGAACTGAGTGTAAAGATAGCATTGGAAAATCATTGGAAACAATTGCTATGGTTGCAATGGCTTGACAATGTCAGTGCGATGTCAGAAATTGCTGCCGTCCGACAGCTGGTTGGACTGATCTGTTTGTGAGCTGTGCAGCAGTACTCTCGTTCTCGTGTGCAGTCTGGGGAAGGATGTGTTGCATTTTGTGAAGCAAAGCCTTCGGTTTACTGAAATGGCTGCGTTTTGCATGGTTGACGCATGTGAGACGGCCTGCAACTGGAAATCTTTTAAGTTAACAAGCATGCATTCAGGGATATGGTATCAAACTGACTCCCAGTGAAGAAGGCTTGCTGGAGATAGAGATTGCAGGGAACCACTCTGACCTAGACCTGGGGCCTCCAAGCTCCTGGTCCATGGACCAACACTGAACCATAGCATGCCAGCAATGGGGCTGCTCAAACAATCGAGCCCCCATCCATGGGATGCAGGCAGCATGTGAAACTGCTCCGGTCCACAGAAAAACCTCTGTTCATGGAACCAAAAAGTTGGGGGCTTCTGGCCTAGCCCACCAATCAGAATTTGGCCAGTTGCAACTTCTCCGTCAGAGTTCAGTCACCAACAAAAGTTTACGTTCTAGGAGATCTCTGTTCAATTCCCTTTTTATTTCTGTGCTTTTTGTATCTTTAAGTAGCGGAAAGAACCTTGGGAAACAATATTTGGTTGAAATTGGAATAAGGATACAATCTTAAGAATAGTTTTGATAGGTACTGTTGAGTCAAGTTGGATTCTTTGTGTGTGCTGTCATCTACAAACTGACTAATTACAGCTTAGTGTTATAAAAATCTTGGCTTGTTAGAAATATATATATAGTTGTGGGTGCAGAAAATTGTCCATTTATTGTCCATTTTCAGAAAAAATATTGACTGTCCAGGTAGTCCTCCCCTTACGATCACAATTAACCCCAAAATTTATGTTAACATAAATTAACAAGTGAGAAATTGGTTAAGTGTGTTTTGCCCCATTTTATGATCTTTCTTGCCACATTTGTTAAGTGAATCACTGCAGTTGTTAAATTAGTAACCTGTCGTTACGTGAATCTGGATTCTCCATTGACTTTGCTTGTCAGAAGGTCGCAAAAGGGGATCATGTGACCCTGGAAAACTGCAAGTGTCATAAATGTGAGTCAGTGGTGAAGCATCCAAATGTAAATCTACATGACCAGGGGAGTGCTACAACAGTAATAAGTGTGAAAAAATGGTCATAAGTCATTTCCTTCAGTGCCGTTGTAACTTTGAACAGTGAACCGCTCATAGTCACAACAACACTGACAAAAATGACTTATGACCATTTTTCACACTTAATGACTAAGTGAACTGTTGTAGGTCAAAGACTATGCTGACGTCCTGGAATGGCGATTCATTTTTTCTTTTCTTTAAACCTTTTAGCTGCGTGTCGACAAATGGTGGGGTAACAGAAAGGAGCTGGCAACCGTTCGCACAATTTGCAGTCATGTGCAAAACATGATCAAGGGGGTTACATTGGTAAGTTGTCAGGATTCCAGCAATCGCCCTAATTAAATCATGATTCTCGAGCCAAACTTCAAAAAACTGCAAAGGATTCATTAGAGGTAACATACCGGCACTGCCCTGTATGAAGCCCACTGTAGCATACGTCATTTACAATCACCTGTGACCCTCTTTCTCTCTTCCCCCTGGGTGTCTCATAAACCAGATTCTCCAGTTGAGCACCTTCACGGGCTGGGTGTCATCAGTCACATTTTCCAATTAAATATATTTGCAGGCAAAAGCTCTGGTATTTTAGTTACAATCTTTTAAAGAGAAGAATTGGAATGTATTCACTTTCAGATTGCTACAGATTTCCTCCCCCCCCCTTTTTTTTTTTTTTAAATAGCAACTACTAAAGCAGGCATATTGCGATGACTCAGGGCATGACACAAAAATAACACAGTCACAAAAGTAGAATAAATTCCCTTTAATGCCTCCAACTTGGGCCCCAATGTCCAATTATCTTTGGCTTGATATTGAACTCTTCCAAAAACAGTCTACGAAGAGAGTAAATGCAGTCTGAACCAAAAGTAAAAGTAATTAGAAATTAAAAAACCCAACACAAGCCACACTGGAGTAATTAACATGGCAGGCCAAGATGATAAATGGCAGACTTCCACAGGATAGCACAGCAACCACAGTTGGGAGGATGTCAAAATCCAGATAAGCCTCGACAAAGATAATGCACATTTTGCTTCCAGCAAGGAGCTGTGTGCAAACACCCCTCTTATATCCTGTTCTCCCAGCTGCAACTAATGAAAGGCATCAGGGCCTTTTCCTCTCCCATAAGCCATGTTGCTCCCTTCTCCGTCCCTCCCTGAGTGCCCTAGGATGAAGAGGGGATGGCCCTGGGTCTTCTTCTGAATGCCCAGCCAGACTGTGCTCCTCTCCCATTTCTTCCACAGCCACAGGGGCCACACTCCCACTCCCTGTCAGTTGTTTGACCTCCCCCCTCGGAATCAGATTCCAACAGGGGCATGACACATAGGTATGTTTTATAAATTGACATTAGTTTCTTAAAACCGAGCTTAAAGCGCAAAAAGTGACAGCGCAGCTAAGTTGGGCTTGGCAGCTGCTGGTGTTAGATGAGCGGAGTGTAGTCCTTTGGAATTCCGGTTTCTTTGGTTTGGTCAACTTTTGTCTTAATTTCAGGGCTTTCGTTATAAGATGAGGTCTGTCTATGCCCATTTCCCTATCAACGTCGTTATTCAAGAAAATGGCTCCCTGGTCGAGATCCGTAACTTCCTTGGGGAGAAATATATCCGACGAGTGCGCATGAGGCAAGGTAAGGTGCTTGTCAACCCCAACCTGAGTTTAAATGGGATACGAGAAAGAATTCTAATACTCTGGGCCCGAGACCGGTACGTTATCGAACCTGGAGGGGCTGGGGAATTCTGGGAATTGAAGTCCACCTATCTTAGAATAACCAAGTTTCAAAACGACTGCTTGACATGAATCTTGGAATAGTTTGAAAAGTTAGTCGATACTGATTTCATTAGATTTACAAGCAGGTTTTATTGTATACTAGCCAGATTTTTTTTAATACAACAGAATGTTCAAGGTGGTACTTGTGTATTTTATATATAAAACAGAGAACTTAAGAGCATTTTGAATTATTCAATAAGAAAGACGTAGCATCCTTGTTGTGATGTATACTTGTAGTTATTTTTGTAATGATTCTTCTGGGTTTGGTAGGAAGCTTCCTTAAGGGAAAAATATTCTTAGTTTTGAAAGGCAAAATACAGTGAGTGCGCTAATATGGTAATATATTTTTCTTAAGTTAAAAATCAGTTCCTTTGAATACATTTTCATTTCTTTTTTTAGTGATAATCTTTTCTCAACTATTTTTTTTTTTTTTTACTTCAGGGGTTAATTGTGCAGTGTCGCAAGCTCAGAAGGATGAACTGATTCTTGAAGGAAATGACATTGAATTGGTATCTAATTCGGGTACGTCTTTATATTACGGTTTGCCCCGTTGTATTATGTCATGCAAAGCATTTGGAAACAGTTTGTTTAAATAAATAGAAGATCAGGGAAATTCTTTGTTGCCTTTTTATTCTTGACAGATTTTGCTAATATTTCCATGCTTTTTTTCCTACCTTGCTACAAATTAGACTTTGCCATCTAATTTGATTTTATTGTAGCCCTAGCTTTTGTTAAATCAGTTGTTAAATCTGGAGGGTGTAATTATTTTGTCATTCCAAATTAAATAGAATCATCTTTTTTTATTTTTATATAGCTGCCTTGATCCAGCAAGCCACAACTGTCAAGAATAAAGATATCAGAAAATTCTTGGATGGTATCTATGTCTCCGAGAAGGGAACAGTGCAACAAGCTGATGAATAAAACCGGTAAGTTAGTAACATTTTTTAATGCATAAATCCATGTGTGCTATGTGAAATACAAATAATATCCTGGATTAAATGTTGGCTTTCAGAGCAGGGACAGTTGTACCAGAAAAGTGGCATAACTAACCATTCAGTGAATTTTTATTTCAACTCCTGTCTCAGTCACTAACCCCTGAAATGCTATATGTTACTGGACCAATTCTGAAGATAGTTTTAGCAAGTTGAGGTAACCGTTTACCGAGTTGTAGCTTCCATGATAGTGGATATACAAAGGATGAGTGATTAATAGTTTGGGGTGGGAGAAAGCGTTGGTGTATAATAGACACCCTGCTAATCAAATGATTTACAAGCATTTCTAGAAGTTACCATTTGGGAAATAGTCATACAGTATATATATCCCATATGTTGGAACAGTGAAGTGTTGCTCGTAAAATTCCACAGGCAGTTGGAAAGGCATGAACATTTTCTTCATCCCATCTGAAAAGTGAATAATCGAGAAAGCTTATTTCTCATTTTAGCTTGCTTTAAGAGTGTAGACAATGAGGAGAGCATCATTAAAGCCATTTGAATTCGACTTGCTTGTTATGATTTGAAGAGCTGTAGTCCCAATGCTAAGAATAGTTAATCCACTGCCTGGATATTGGTATGCTTTAGATAGATATAAGTTGATTCAGAATAATGGAAGGGACCTTGAAGGTCATCTAATCCAACCCTCTGCTCAAGCAGGAGACCCTATAGCATTTCAGACAAATGGCTGTCCAGTCTCTTCTTTAAAACCTCCAATGTTGGAGCACCCATAACTTCTGGAGTCTAATTGTTCTCACAGTCAGGAAATTTCTCCTTCGTTCTAGCTTGCTTCCCCTCTCTGATTAATTTCCATCCATTGCTTCTTGTCCTGCCCTCAGGTGATTTGAAGAATAGGGTGACCCCCCCTCTTCTTCGTGGCATCCCCCAAAATATTGGAATATTGCTATTGCATCATCCCATGTCCTCCTTTTCACTAGATTAGCCAAACCCAGTTCTTGCAACAGTTCTTCATATTAAGGGTGAAGATGAAGCTTTATTGAATTGAATTCAATTCATGATAACTGTAAAAAACATACCTTAATTGTTTTCTTGCCAATAAGGTTCTATGCCCTTCCAGACCTTTTCACCTTTTCACTCTTGCCTACGGTCTCTTGATAGTTCAACCATTATCCAACCACTGGCTATGTTCAGTTGTAATTAGCTTTTTGAGATTTGCCAAAGTTATAATGCCATTAATGTACATCATATACTGTTTAAGGTGAAGTAAAGGAAGACTGCCTTCCCTCATGGCACAAAACAGTAAACTTTGATTTGCAGCTGAGATTATTGTTCAGCATTTGTGGTGATGAAATGGGTAACTTCTCCTGCCCTTCTTTGCTTTAAAATATTTTCTAAAATCTTTTAGAAACACATGTATTTTGAGAAATCTAAAATAGTCAATAATCCCATCCATCAATTTGTCTGCTGATATGTATTCACTCCACAGACTGATACTATCAGGTGATTTCTCATTTTGGTTTGCCTTTATTTAACAAAACAGGAGAAATTAACTTAGTTAACAATGAGGAAAAAGCAAAAGGGGAAAAATGCAATAAAACAAACACACGTAAGAGCTCATATATTTAAATACATCTATAAAATACTACATCACAGTACTCTTTATCACATTAGCTTGAATATGTTTGTCAGAAAATGGAAGTAAAGTTATTTTTCTTCGTATTCTATCTGCTTCAACAATAACATTTTTTTTATGGTTTTAGGTCCTGAAATGGCAATCTGGGAGACATGACACATCTTGCAGTTGGAAGTTTTCTATTTGAACTGTACAGTCTCAGATTGTTTTGAGAAAATAAAACCATTATCTTTCAATATCCTGTATTTTTGTGATTGAGCATGGAATAGCTGTAACTCATTGTTAATTTTGAAAATGGACTGCTCAGTTGCCCATTGCAACACAAAGATGGTAAGATAAAATATCTTTAGGAGTGTTTAAAGTGTTTTGGAGTACATTTTAGGAGTTATATGTGAGAATCTTGCACGAAAAGACTGTGGAATAACTTTATTTCTCTTTAGTCCATTTGAAATCTGGAATTGGTTGGTTTAACTCAAATCATGAGATATTTCAAGTCTTCTTCCAATACTTCACTTGTTTCTTATTTTGGAAACTGAATTAAAAGCTACAAGCTCACCATTTAACTCCATTACCTAAATTATTTGAGGGGTGTTAGAGAAAATGGGAAGTGAGCATTAGTGATAATTAAACAAGTTGGTATTTGATCAACTTGGAATATTAATGGGATTGCAAAAAATGAAAATATATTGTAAATGTTCCATCTCTAAACCACAGCGCGTGCACACACACACACACAGAATTATACTTGAGAAATGCAAAGACATTTCTTTAAAAGTGCACACTTCTAAAATCTTATTCTTTCAAACTGAACTCTACATAGTAATCCCAACAGAAACATTTGTCTGAATTCCATTTAAAATAATAAACCAACATGCATACTTTTAAATAGTTCGCTTTCACATGGAGATATGCAAAATGTACAGTAGGTTAAATGGCTTCCATTGGACCGGATTGTACAATGAGGAGGCTGAAGAAACTGAATAAGGCCAGTTGATTGGACACCAATTTTCTCTGTAGTAAGCAGCCACAAATGTCTAAGATGGGGAACAAGAACGTAGTGCAAGCCCTTGTAAAAACCCAAAAGTGTGGCTTTGTGTCAGAATCCTGAATTTGGCATTCCAAATTCATAAGTATCTTATTAAGAGTGTTTCCACCAATTTTTCTGATCCTTGTTGATAAATGGACTGAGAAAATGATTCTATATCTGGCTGAGAACTTTCTTAGGTTTAGTTGCCACAGAAACGCCGAAGTGCTGGAAGTATTTTGACCAGTCTTGTCTCTGTTTCTTTTGCTTCCGGAAAGCAACAATAGTTAAGAGGACTATTAGGGTAGCCAAAAGGCAGCATCCCAGGAATATGAGAGGCTTTTCCTGAGTAACCAGTAGGCAGAGGGTGCAGGGCGTGGTTTCATTTCGTGGTCCACATTTATTTAATATAGTAGGATCAGTGGGGAAACCATTGTTGCAGATCAGCTGATTGTAGAAGTGGACGGAGGCTTTGGCTTGGAATTCGGGGGTAAAGAATCCAAGTTTGGGTTTGGCTACTTCGTCCATTAGCTTGAATCCAAAGTAGCCTTTGAGGTTGACTCCATCGATATGGTAAGCTGAAAAGGACAACCAATTTCAGGTTAATTCTCTATTTCTGTATGAACCGAAAAGCCATTCGAGAGTAACTGAAAAGAACAATGGGTGTAAATTCGTTTAAGCTCATTTCCCCCCCTAAAGGAACAGCCTTCCCTGAATTTCTGCAGGTTTTTTTAAAAGTATTTTGTTGGTATTACTAATATTACAATTAACATTTTTTTTCTAGAAGCTTTCCAGAATGAAACTACACCTTATTCATTCATACTACATAGATTACTTTGGGGCAGAAGCATTTTTGTCTCAGACAATTACTGCTTTATTTATGGTCTCTGAAAAGTAATCCTTACCGCCTCTCGCTTGTCATTTCATCATTTCTTTCCCTCTCCTCAAATAATAATAGTTGTGTACAGGTGGTCCTCAGCCAACAACAGTCTGTTTAATGACCAAAGTTACAGCAGCTCTGAAAAAAAAAGGACTTGTAACCGCTGCAGCATCCCTATGGTCATATCATCAAAATTCAAAGCCTTGGCAACTGACTTGTTTTATGACAGTTTCACTGTCTCAGGTCAGGTGATCCCCTTTTGTGATCTGATGAGCAAAGTCAACGGGGAAGCCAGATTCACTTAACCACTGTGGCAAGAAAGGTAATAAAATGGGGCTTAACAAATGTCTTACTTAACTACAGATATTTTGGGCTCCACTGTGGTCGTAAGTCGAGGACTACCTGTATACCCTATAATAATATTCCTGGCATTTGGTAGGCTGTAAGCCTCACAAACATTAAGCTTTGACAACACAAGATTGTTGATAATTTGCTTATATGACACTTAATACAATCCTATGCTCTCTATTTTATCTCTCGTCCTTTTAATAACATTTGTCATCTCACAATTACAAGATAGAGCTTTTGTAGAATTTCACGAACTTCTCATAAATCCATCCTTCCTTCAAGATGCTATGACTTTCACAATAATCTTTTGTGACAGATTAAATTGAAAAGGCACTTATTCCACTCCCATAGCCAGAGCTGAGTAAGGATATAAAACTAAGTTACATTTTAAAAAAACCCTCAGAGCTTTATCTTGGGCTGTTCTTCTTCTGCTGATCAGAAAACTGCCTTTATTTATATAAATGTATGTGTGTGTGTATATACACACACATACACTGCTCAAAAAGATAAAGGGAACACAAAAGTAAGACATCTAGATCTGAATGAATGAAATATTATTAAATACAGTACATACATACATACATGCACACACACACACACACCCTTCCATAGGAGCCATGGTGGCATAGTGGTTAGAGTGCAGTACTGCAGGCTACTTCTGGCTGCCTGCAATTTGGCAGTTCAATCTCACCAGGCTCAAGGTTAACCCATCCTTCCAAGGTGGGTCAAATGAGGACCCCAATTGTTGGGGGCAATAAGCTGACTTCGTAAACCTCTGAGAGGGCTATAAAGAATTGTGAAGCAGTATATAAATCTAAGTGCTATTGCTATTATTCAATCACTAGCATCAGATTCTTACGTTTGCACTGTTAGTGAGAAACAGTCAGCAATACCACCCTATACTTTTTATTTATCTATTTTTATCTCATCTATTCAAGCACCCCTATTCCTTAAATGTCTTTCATTATTAAACTGGATTTCTGATGACATAATTCAAAGTCCAGGTGGAAAAAGGATAGGATTGCTGAAAAGGTGTCGTATTTTATTGCTCTGACTATTGTTTGGTAGATTTTGCAATATCCAGCTAAATATAATTTTGGATAGAATAGTCTGGTGTTTTTTTAAGAAAGTTATCAACCGTATGACAAAAAATAATTTGACAGTATCACTTGGAAATCATAGCTACTGATGTCAGCTTTATGAATGATGGAAAAAAGTTTGCTTTGGGCAGGATTGTGTAAATTCTACAGAAATGAACTACCTGTAGTAAAGGTGGGGTGAGTGGGTGATGTTTGGCCTAGATTTGATGAATATAATTGGAATAATTGTTTTCAATTTAGGGCTCCCCAGAAATGTGAGCCAATAACCCCTGGCTCAGCTAGCACAACACAACATCCTTTAAACACATCTGGAGACCACGGGAAGATGGGAAACCTCCTTTAAGGGCCTGATGTGTAACGAGCAACCAAACTGTTGTGTCAAGCACAGCACAACATGTGCGGATGAATCCTTTGCTCCCATTTTACACCTAGTAGGAGGGAAGCCATGTTAATTTAGCAGCCAAAAATCAGGAGGCTGAGTAATTTTTTTTAACCTATTACAACTGCAGTCATTGACGTGGTACCCGTGATCTGTCTTGCGTGTGCCCATCCTCTCCCATTATCCAGATGCTCTCCTTACAAAAGGCTATGACTTTTAATTTTAAAAAAAGGGTTGGTCTGATATACTGGTCGCAGACTCTTTTGATTCCTGTCCCCATTGTGATCTTTCCATGCTAGAAAAGACCATCCAGTAGTCTCACACATTACAGGAAATGTCCAATCAATAAAATCCAATCACCTGTCATGCCCCTGTCAGAGTCTGATTCGGAGGGAGAGGCTGAGCAGCTGACGTGGAATGGGAGTATGGCTCCTTTGGGAAAGGGCAAACTGGGGAAGGGCAAAGGCTGGCCGGGCAGAGCAGGGAAAAGGTAGAGCAAGGGAGAGGGAATTCGGAAGAAGACCCAGGACCGCCCACTCTTCATCCTAAGGCACGCAGGGAGGAATGGAGAAGGGAGCAATGTGAGTTGCGTGACTTACGGGGGAGGAAAGGGTCCTGATTCCCTTCATTAGCTGCAGCTGGGAACACAATGTTTTAAAAGGGAAGCTGCACACAGCAGAGTTGTTGGGAGCAAATTGTGAATTATCTGGTATCGTCGAGGCTTATCTGGGTTCTTGGTGTCTTCCCACCTGTGTGTGTCTGCAATTCCTTATCCTGCCCTGTCCAGTTAATTGCTGCAGTGTGGTTTGTGTGGATTTTTATTCACAGTTTGTATGTACTTTGTTTTCAGACTGAATTTCTTCCACTTAAAGACAGTTCTTGGGAGAGTTTTTTCTCCAGCCAAAGATAACGACACTGGGGGCAAAGTGGAAGGTATTAAAGGGACATTTCTTGCTTAATTTGACTGTGTTGCCTTTGTGCCATACCCCGGGCCATCACAGTACCCCTCCCATGTGCCTTTCCTCGAAAGTGTTTCATCCCTTCAGTGCAAAGGAAAAACAATCCAGCTAAACTCTTTTAAATTTTGCTAAATGCACAGGAGACTTCTGAATGAGATGAGCGTTCGTCACCTTCTACTCACCTTTAAAAGCTTCCTGCACATACTTTTTGATGTAGTATTTACGGAGCTCATCGTTGTCGCTAGACTGATCCTCAATCCCGCTAGCAGTGAGATAAATATCCCTACCACCATAGTGCAGACTGATCCAGTTCAGGGCTCTGCGTAACCCCCAAGGCACCACCGCAAAGCGAGCAGGGGAACTTGGGTAGGTGAAATCTTGCACCAGTCGGATGTCCTGGTCCAATTCATACTGGCTTCCGTTCTTCGAATCGTGGGCCACAAATCGTGTGGTGAAATGGTTCACAGCGATGAAATCGGCAGCCCCTCTGACCAACTGCTGCTCCTCCTCCGTGAAAAAAGGCAAGAACGAACCGGAAAGGCCTTTGCGGGTTTTGTAAGTGAGATATTTTCTCATGGCCGCTGGGTAGTCCCCTGTTCCCAGCAGAGGATCTAAAAACCAGGCCATTTCAAACTGGAGGAACCGATTGGCCGCTTCCACATCGCTAGCGAGATACGGGTTAGCTGGTTCTGCCCAATCGCAATGCAGGGAGAGCGACACCTGACCCTGCTGGAAAGACCGATATTGTTGATTGTACACCTGCCAAGCTGCGGCATGAGCGATCAACAAATGGTGAGCTGCTTGATAAGTGTCGTTACTGCTGCTGTTGTAAATGTTGCCGAACTGATTTGGCTCATTAATAGTGATCCAAAATTTAACCAGGTCTCCAAATTCCCGGAAGCACATTTCGGCATACGTTTTAAATGCCGCAACTGTGGAGTGATTCAACCACCCGCTGTGTTGAAGTAAAGGACCTGGCAGGCTTAATGACTGATGGGTTGGATAGTGTAAGGTGACTACGGGCTTCACGTTCAGTTTGAGGATCTCGCTGATAAAACATCGATAGTACCGCAGGACGTGGCGGTTAAGGGACGACATGTCGCCGCTGGGGAGAAGCAGCGACCAATTGAAAGCGAACCTATAATGTGTGACCTTCATTTTTGATAGGAGCTGAAGGTGTGTTTTAATGCTGGTGAAGTCCGTACACTGAACAGGGCGGGTTTTCAATTTCACATCCTTCACCTGGTAGAATTTTCCATCTCCAGAGACGTTCCAGAGATAGAGGTTGGGGTCAGAGAACTGAGGAGAAGAAGCAACCGATTCTGCCTGTGAACGAGAATAAAGATCATGTCAACTCATATTTCTCTGGTCTTTTTAGAGTTGCCAACAGAAAAAGGAGGGGGGAGCAGTGAGACAGCTTGCAAAACCAAAACTGCATTCCATAAATGTTTTCACAGATAGTAACTAGGTAGCTGAAATTTCTGCCGCACAAAATTCCAACTGGAGAGCATGATTGATGACTCTGGGCTATGGATGTGTCCCATTGGAGAATTATGAATTACGATACACCCAGGGGGTGGGGAGAAAACCAGGGTCAAGGGTGACAATGAATTCACACCCAGGTAATACTGCATCTTTAACTCTCAATAAACCTTTTTGAAGCTTTGGAAGTTTGGCTCAAGACTATGATTTAAATGGGGTTAAGTTCCAGAATCCTGACAGATTAAGTCAAGAACATTGATTTACATAGATAGTTTCCTCCTTCCCAATACATAGTCGTTATTTTAGATTTAAAATATTGGCAACACCAGCTATAACAGTCTATTCTTCTAATACAGGGTGGCTTCTAATAGCATGGTCAAAGTGGAGCATTTCTGAGGCAACCTCTGAAGTAGTGGTGAAATGCTACTGGAACCGTAAGCTCCTATGATCAGCTGAGAGGATAAAGAAGAGAAAAGCGGAGGATCGGCCTCTCGCCCACTTTTCTCTTTATCTTCTTAGCTGATTGGCACGGCAGAGCCTCATCTGGTGTTTGGAAAGCTGCACGTGGTAAGGTATTAGGATTTAAGAACTGATCAGAGGTGAGTAGCTGCATGATGCTGTGAAGCTAATGTAAGTCTGGCTGAAGTAACAAGAGTGATTCAGCAGAGTATGGGTATTTCCCTTTAGAGTAAAGGGAGTAAAGTGAAGAGGTGTGTATATAAAAGGCAGCCATTAGAGGGCACAGTTCTCTTTCCTTACGACCAGTATTCAGTGCAGAAGCTCTCAGTGTGTTAGTGTGCGATCACCGAACTGGTAGGGAAACTGGTAGAATCCCACCACTGCTCTAAAGCTACTGGTCCATGTGCTGATTCAACCCTTGTGGGAAGTCATGGGCGAAGGTTAAGAGATCAGTACATCTATATAAAAAGATGTACAGCCATATAAAAAGACGAGCTGGGATGACAAACTGTGAATGACATCCAGTTTTTCCTCCTCTTCCCGTCCATCAGAAGTCAGTGAAGCTTGGGAGGGAGGGTTGTTCTGAATTAATGTTTGGACATGACAACATACTGCAGGATGAAGGACAAGAAATCAATATATCTAGATTATAGATGAATGGTATCCAACCTGTTCTGGAAGAGATTGCTTGGTCTTAAAAGGGAGATGGGAAACCACCTGTTGCTTCACCAGAGTTACGTATTCTCAGCTTGCTAAGCCTGAGACGAGTAGCGGCTTTCTCAATCGAAGCTTCTCCCATCTCTTGAACATATTTATTTCCTAACAATAATCTATAAAGAAGAATGTTTTCTATAGTGGCATTCCTGTATAGAGACTTTCCCCTGGTGCTCTGTTTACGGCCCCAACCCCATACTGGTTTTACGGCTCGGGCATTTGAGGAAGGCGTGTTTCACATAATCTTCTGGTTTGTGTTCTACTCCTAATAGTATGTCTGTTTTTTGTTTTGAAAGACCTTTAAAAACCTATGGTTTGAAACATTTACATTAATAAATAATGTGGATTTTAAAAAAAAAAACAAAACCTCAAATTTATAATTAGCCATTGAGGGATAACGGGCATTCTGATTAATATTTGCAACATTTGGGGAAACCAAATCAAGAGTCTTATTTTTTTAATTAATTTTATCCTTTCAAACTTCCTAGCAGTGAGGACAGAAGTTACCTTCAGAAGCTGTGGATGCCCCATCACTGGAGGTTTTTTAAGAAAAGACTGAACAGCTTCTTGTCTGAAATGATATGTAGGCCAGGGTCTCCTGCTTGAGCAGGGGGTTGGACTAGAAGACCTTCAAGGTCCCTTCCAGCTCTATTCTGATTCAAAGAGTTGGGATGCTTGCCTTAGTTTGCTTACCTTGATGACTGATTCTGTGATGCCCCAAAAGAAATCCCAAGGAAATTGGCCTCGGGTTGATTCTTCTGCGGGAAAGCCATTCTCCTGAATTATTTGCTTATAATAAAATGCTGAAGATTTGGGGATCCTCTCCTTCTCTTCACTGTCAAAATCTATGTAAAACAAACCCCGCCGGTCACTGAAGGCCAGTTGCCATTCAAATCCATCCAGGAGAGACCAAAACGTGTAACCAAAGACATCGATCTGATCATACTTAACAGCTGTGTAAGGCAAATAAAAAACAATGGTTCAATTAACTAACCTAGGCTATGCCAAACATTTATTACAAATGTAAACCAGTAAAGGAAGAGGATTGGAAAGGATTTCTCTTAGCAGCTGCTTTTGTTTATATTTATCAATGTTTAACATATTAAAAATACAAACTGACACGTTTGTAGAATGTTTATTGACTCAGATTAAAAAAATATCAAAAACTATCTTAAATAAAAATATTTTTCATGAAAAAGGCCTGTGTTTTTTAAATAAATAATGAGAAGAGGGACATTGTTTTAAATTTTGGCAAATATTTTCAGTGCCTGGCAAATAATTTTGATTCTGCAGACATCTGACATGGTCTTGAGTGTTCTGACCCAAACCTGGTTCCAAGGAAGCAAACACAAGACAAAGGTTACAGCACAACCTTTTAATGTTTCTTTATGAATTCTGTTCCTTCACGGGTAAAAGGCTGTTTCAAATTAATTGTCTCTGATAAGAACGATCCTTGCCAAAGTGGTGCAAGGCTGCCAAGAACACTACATAAAGTTACTAAGAAATATTTCAAACACAAAGAGTCTCTAAACACCAACCAAGATATTCCGAACGTCCACCAGGCTCAAGTGTAAAACTTCTTTGCCTTCTGCAAAGAACTCCAGTTTCTCAGCTGGCTTTTATCTCCTTAGGGAGGGGCCATTACCTTGCAGCCTTACTCCCGAGTCGCCCGTGCTGCTGCAGCTGCTCTTTCCTTCAAGCAGCCCTGCGCACACACGCACTTGGCACAGGCTCCTTGGGAACCTCCTGATTGCTGCTGCCAGCCCCCACCATCTCCAAAGGCAGCACTCTACTCCCTGATGGTCCTGGCCCCATCCCTGCATCACACGCAGGCCCCTCATCCGAGTCTTCACTCTCCAAGACCTCAGCCGCCTGCACCTGCTGCCCCCGAACCACAACACTGAGGGACCCTCAGTGTCCAAGGATCACACTTTAAGCAAAACTGACCCAGCCTTGTTTCCAAGAGTTTTTAATTTAGGCCAAGGGCCATGGATGCTCTCATTAATATATCATCAACCATTTGTCCCCAGATATTTCCTTCCAATGGTCTGGTTTCTCTTCAGGACTGCAATGGGAGAGAAGAAAATTAGCAAGCTTCTGTTTATTTTACCTGTTGGCCTCTTAGCTGAAGCAACCTGTTAAAATACATTCTGCAAAGTTAGCTGCAGTATTGTCATATCTACAGGTACTCCTCAACTTACGAACACAATTGAGCCCCAAATTTCTACTGCTAAATGAACGCATGTGTTAAGTGAGTCTTGCCCCTTTTTGCAACTTTGCTTGTCACAGTTGCTAAGTGAATCACTGCAGTCGTTAAGGGAATAGCACAGCTGTACAGTGGATCTGGATGCCCCATTGACTTGGCTTGTCAGAAGATTTGCAAAACTTGATCACATAACTTGGGACACTGCAACCGTCGTAAATAGGAGTCGGTTGCCAAGCGTTTTGACTTTTGCTCACATAACCACATGGTTGTTAAGTATGAAACAATGGTCAGTCACTTTTTTCAGTACCGTTGTAACTTTGAACGGTCACTAAATGAACTTGTGGTTCACCAGCAGCCTGTGCAGATGGCAGCAGAATCAGACAGTGGGAAAGAACAGGGACCATTCCGGGAGTCTAGAGAGGACTTGGACGAGGGTCCTGTATCCAATGCAGGGATGGGGCCAGGACCATCTGGGAGTGGGGTGCTAGCTCCGGAGCCTTCAGAGTCTGGTAGCAGCGAGGCAGAGGACCTAGGGGAGCTTGTTCTCAGTGCGCACATGCGCAGAGCTGCTAGAAGGTGAGAGCAGCTGAAACAAAAGGGGCAACTTGGGAATAAGGCTGGGAGGTGATTGTCCCTCCCCTAAGGTATAAAGGACAGGCAAAGGTAAAGAAACCTTTGCAGGAAGCAAAGTCGTTCACGGTTCGCATTAATCCTCAAAGCTCTGTGTGGACTTTGTACTTCAGTTGGCTTTTTTATAGTTCATTTGACACTATAATTGTTGGCAGCAATTCAAAGGAGAGAAAGGTGGGTGCTTATCTCGAGGGACTGTTTGGGACTCATTACAGCCTGGGAATGAACATAATTCCCAGTGATGAAATAAAACAAGAGTTGTTTTAACTAAGCATGTGCTTAATTACAGTCTCCGAAGCCTTTCCCAGAACAGAACTGCTGTAAGTAGAGGACTACCTATAGCTGACTATTTTGATTTCCCACCGTCTCATTTAAGCGGCCCTCTTTTAACACGACTGGCTACTTTCAAATTCCTCCCCGCCCTCCTTACTCACCTTTCAAAACCTTATTAATAAAGTTCTTCATTGTGTAAATAACCGTAGTATCTTCTGTTTTTACGTCTTTGTTGGTGAACCAGCCGTTTTCAGAAATCAAGATTCTGGGATTACCATATTCCATTTTAATCCAGTTCAGGGCGGCCCTTAGGTCAAGGGAGAAGTTTTGTCCCATTCTGGACAGCTTGCCTGGAGGGTTAAAATTATTTGGCCCGAAAGAAAAGGCAAAGAAATCGGCTGTCCCTTTGAAATATTTTTTTTCCATTGGAGTGGTATTTGGGAGGAGAGAAGCAAGTTCCATCTTCAGCTCTTCCGGATAATCGCCATCCCCGTGTATGGGCTTTGCAAACCAACCCAGGACTTTCTGCATGGACAGCTGACACTTTTTAATATCGGATTCATTGTTGATTGTGTTTGGTTTGATCCAGTGAGATCCCAATGTGATTGACAAAAAACCTCTCTGCTGGGATCGAAAATGTTGATCATAATTATGCCAGACTTTTGCATGAGCCTAAGGAAGAAAAATTATATTTGGAGTTTAATTATATGATAGGTGTTAGTTGCAGTTTATTTGTACAAAGTATATTTCTTAGATGCAAATGTTAAAATCCAAGTATTAATTATTGCTAATGATACAGTTGAGCTAACTTAAAGACAAATAGGTTTATTGTAGTACAGGGCTTTATGAGCTGGTATTCAGTTTATCAAGTTAATAACCTAAAAGCTCCAAGCACAATAAATCTGTTAGTTCGTTCATGTAGAATTTATCACTACAGAAAGATTTTATTGATTGGTAATTTCCGTGTGAGAGGTAGATGTGTCCATGAAATAAGCTGTGTTCTTAGTAACAGAATCAGAAATGAAGAACAACTCTGGTAAATCAAGAATATAAGGGTGTTACACACAGGAATCTATTAATAGGTCTCTGGAAGATTAGTGATAACAACTTCTGATTTCTAAATGTAAAATAAAATCTCCTTCAACTCAAGGTTGATCCTCAATGATTTCATGCATTGATCCGTGTTTGAGGAAGATGGGCAGTTTAGAAATATGGAATATAAATAACAACTACTCCTGACAACAATACAGAACTTGTTTGCCACTATTTTCTTTTGGCATGTTTATTCAACTTTACAATTTAGTTTAAAGGTAAAGGTTCCCCTCGCACATCAGTGCTAGTTGTTTCTGGCTCAAGGGGGCAGTGCTCTCCTCCGTTACGAAGCCAAAGAGCCAGCGCTGTCCAAATACGTCTCCGTGGTCAGGTGGCCAACATGACTAAACACCGAAGGCGCACAGAACGCTGTTCCGTTCCCACCAAGGGGGTCCCTATTTTTCTCCTTGCATTTTTACGTGCTTATGAACTGCTAGGTTGGCAGAAGCTGGGACAAGTTACAGGAGCTTCCTCTGTGAGGCGGTGCTAGGGATTCAAACCGCCGAACTGCCGAGCTTTCTGAGTGACAAGCTCAGCGTCTTAGCCACCGAGCCACCACAATTTAGCCCACCCCTCTATGAATTCAGTCTGACCTTAACTTGTTGAGACCAACCAAACTGGCTATATGAGACACCAAAATTGGGTTATAAAACTACTAGAACAATATGAAACAATAACAATTGCAAAATTCCTCACACTTCCTTTGCCTTCTAGTTAACCAGCATGTTACAGGCTACTTTCTGCAAAAGAAAGCTTCTAGATTGAATCACAGAGATTTCAGAGCATTTGCAGCAAGACTACCATTATGAGATAACCCAGGAGCGAACCCCAGCACACAGAGACTTATACATTTAACAGTGGTTTATCTACAGCAGTTATATACAGATATATACAGAAAAATACCTTACAAGCAAGCACATTTCTTAACTACAAGAACTTCTGAAAACAATCCTGGACACAAGGAGAGAGGACACGCCCTCTATAATGGCTGCAATATATAACCACCTCTTAAAGGGATCTTTAATCCCCAGTCTGAAAGGGAAGTACTGTACTAATGCTGGTTCATCCTTATTTCATCAGCCTTACAATTGCATCAGAACTTCCACATCTGCAACAATTTTACTGCTGGTCAGCTCTTAAATTCTCATTACCCTGACAAGAGGGATGTCTTTCGAGGCTGCCAACACTGTCACCACATCTTCGGTGCTTGGTATTTAGGACAACCACCTTAATTCTGCCAAATGACAGTGCTGGTTCTGCAAAGTTGGAACTAAGAGGGAATTTCTCCTCTATTCATGCCAGGAGAAACTGCCCTGCCTCATAATGATCTTCTCTCTATAAATTCTTCAATGACGAGAGGCCTATGGAAATCACTGGTATACAGTGATTATGGCAGGCGGTTCATTCATTCATTCATTGAATTTATTTGCCACCCATCTTGTTTCAGGACTAGGACTAGGAATGTCCATCATAGAAAGGCTTAAGGATGCTTCTGAACAGTAGTGGGATTCAATTTTTTTTAACTACCAGTTCTGTGGGTGTGGCTTGATGGGTGTGGCAAGGGAAGGATACTGTAAAACCTCCAGTCAGAAGTGTGATTGGCCAGTTCTCTGAACAACTCAAAATTTCCGCTACCGGTTCCCCAGAACTGGTCAGAACCTGCTGAATACCACTTCTGCTTCTGAACAATAAACATAATTACGTGTAATGAATACGTAATGCTCATTTGCTGGCTGTGAAGTGGATAGCAAAATTTGAAGTGGACATCTTATCTAATCAAATGGGAAGAGTTGCTGTGCCCTCCATCATTTAGTACATAATATATGATTTAATCCTGAATGGGTCACAATGAAAACCTCTATCCTTTCATTCGGAATCGGGGTTCCCCAACCTCTTGGAGCTAATGGATATGTTTGACTTTTTAGAACTTTTCTTTGGCATTCTCACAAAGTAGCCCTTGGTACAGTTGGAGACACACTAGATTGTTTTGTTTCAAACTTGGAAACTTTTAAGATGCTGGACTTCCAACTCCCAGAACGCGCACTGGCTGGGGAATTCTGAGAGTTGAAGTCCACACAGATTTGAAAAAAGTTTGAAAAAAGCACGGCAACTACTAAAAGGATGAATGCAAAATCCTCCCGGTTGGCTTTTATACTTCCCGGGACTCTTCCTTTCTTTGTCTTTTTAGAGGAGAAAGGAATATTTTCAGACGGAGTCCTGGGTTGCATTTATTTTTTTCCCCACTTGAAACTTGCTCTCGGTTTTGCAGCACGCCAGGCTTCCCATCCATTAAGTTTTAATTAAAAGGACATTTAAAAAATTAAAAACCAAACGTAACAAGGAACACGGCAACATCATTTTCAGCACCCCAGGAGTCCATGATTATGAAAGTGAAAGATTACAGTGGTGCACGAAAAATGAAAAGTACTTTGGACAGGCTGAAGAAGGTTGGTTATAAAGTTTGCAGTAAATGCATTTGATTTATGGGAAGCAATTTGATGGCGTTTTCCCCCCGGGGATCAAAGTCTCCAAACTGGACAACTTTAAGTCTTATGAACTTCAACTCCCAGAATTCCTCCGCCGGCCATTAAAAGTTGCTAAATTTGGAGACCCCCCTGCCCTAGACAAACACATTTATGTGATGTTTTATGTGCTGGTCAATTTTTGCTTTGGATAAATAAGATGACGCTGTACATAGAAAACAAATATGACAGGTGCCCTCAAACCCAGCCATCCATGACTCACAAGGCAGGCCTATGTAAACATTTATTTTCAAAGTTTTATCAGCGTAACATATCTCCTCCTTCCCAAAGCAGGATGCTGCTCAGAGTAGCAGAACAGGAACCGGAATTAGGACAGCTGTCAGCTTTGAGAAAATATTTCAGAATGATCAAGATGGAAAATGCAGTCAACACTTGTAGTTTCTAGTCTGATAATCTTTTTTTTTCTCCCCCAAGCATTTAACTAAGGTCTGGATGTCCATATTAACCTTTGAGATAGAGAATAATCCTGCTTCTGCCATGAACAAATGAATCACACCGCTCGTTAAATGGAATAATAGCTCTGCATCCAGGCTTTCTGAAACTAGCATGGAGTATAGATGCTTCTCTGAATGTTTGGGGGGAAGATAAGAAGAAAAAGAGTAGAGTAGAGTAACTGGAAGGGACCATGGAGGTCTTCTAGTCCAACTCCCTGCTCAGGCAGGAAAATCTATCCCATTTCAGACAAATGGTTGTCCAATCTCTTCTTAAAAACCTCCAGTGTTGGAGCATTCACAGTTTCTGGAGGGAAGCTGTTCCACTAATTATTGGTTCTAACCGTCAGGAAATTTCTCCTGAGTTCTAGGTTGCTTCTGTCCTTAATTAGTTTCCACCCTTTGCTTCTTGTCCTGCCCTCAGGTGCTTTGGAGAATAGCTTGACTCCCTCTTCTTTGGGGCAGTCCCTGAGATATTGGAAGACTGCTATCATGTCATCCCTGGTCCTTCTTTTCCTAAAACTAGACATGCCCAATTCCTGCACTCGTTTTTTTATATATTTTATCCTCCACGCCCCTAATCATCCTGGTTGCTCTTCTCTGCACTCTTTCGAGAGTCTCAACATCATTTTTATAGTGTGGTGACCAAAACTGGATGCAGTATTCTGAGTGTGGTCTTTCCAGGGCACTATCAAGTGGTACTAACACAAACCACACACACAAAACACAAAGGGTTGTCAGAAATAAACCGAGAGAAGGAGCTGGGCATTCTAACAACTTGGCCACTTTTAAGATGTTGGACTTCAACTCCCAGAATGCATTCTGGTTGGGGAATTCTGGGAGCTGAAGTTGACCTAGTCTTGAGCTGTCCTTCCATTCAGATTTTAAAGGAGGCGCTCCAAGCTGGTGCCTTTCAAACATACTGCTACAATTCCCAATCTCTGAGGCAATATGAAGAGTTCTGAGAGATGTGATACCAAAATAAATTCAACTCACAGCCCCTCCCACCTGTAGTTGCTTCTTAATACCTAATCAGTTTGGCATCTTGATGACAAGGGAGATAGTTAAGTAAACAATGGAAATATAATCAGTAAATAGCCACGTAATCCAGAGGTAGGTATTCAGCAGGTTCAGACCAGTTCTAGAGAACTGGTAGCGGAAATTTTGAGTTGTTCGGAAAACCGGCAAATCCCACCTCTGACTGGCTCTGTCCCCATCTCTTCTCTGCCTCCTGAGACCCAGCTGATTGGCTGGGTCTTCTTTCGTTGCCCTGCACAGGAGAACGGAGCTAGAAAACAGGTTAGTGGGGAAGGGGATTTTGTGGTATTCTTCTTCTGCCACGCCACACTCGCCACATCCACCAAGCCACACCATGCCCACCAAGCCACGCCCACAGAACCAGGAGTAAAAAAATTTGAATCCCACCACTGTTGTAGTCTAATACCAACTGCATTAATTTTTGCATAATCTGTTACACTCAACTTCTGCTTACTATTTTCTCAAAAAAAAAAAAAACATGGTAGAATGTATGGCAATATTTTCTTCCTAGGAAGAACTCACCCGCATGTACCTCTTTTAAACCCTGCATTTCACATATTTACACAGAAGTCCTACTCCTGCAGACACCAATATTTATTTTGAAATACACATGCATACAACTATAGCCTTAAAACCCTTTTCAAATACTGTGTAAGTGGAAGATGCCATTGTAACAGTTAATTGCTGTTGAGTGTTGTTGATTAACAGCTCGAGAAAGGGCAAAAAGTTTTATCTTGCCCCATGCCTGTTGTGAAACAGAACATGGGCTAATTAATTTTAGCTAGCCCATGTTCTTTTATGTACACTGAAACAAGACAAATTCCTTGTGTGTCCAATCACACTTGGCCAATAAAGAAGTCTATTCTATTCTATTCTGTTCTGTTCTTATTCTTATTTTCTATTCTATTTCCTTCTCTATTCTATTCTTTTTCTTTATTCTATTCTATTCTTATTTTCTATTCTATCCCCTTCTCTATTTTTTCCTTATTCTATTCCTATTCTATTCCTATTTCATTCCATTCCTATTCCTATTCTAATCAAGTCCTATATTTGAAACCAACTAAGTCTAGAATCTACTCAAGAGAATACCTTACTCCGAGTAAGAACCATGTGCTCAACATGCAAACTTCAATGGTCATAAGGTAATGTTTATCTGCAAGATACTGTAAGCCATTAAAAACAAGTCCTCTTCCCCAAGAAAACGTATTTTAAGCTCCTTCCTTCATCCTTCCTTCCACAGAGGGAGAGAATAATTGGGAAGACGAACGGACTGGAGCATCATGAAATATAAAACCTTCCCCAGATCAATTCTGGAATACAACTCATCTGTCTGGAATCCACACTGTATAAAAGACATTAATACAAATGATCGAGTCCAGAGGTATTTCACGAGAAGAGTCCTCCACTCCTCTGCTTGCAATATAATACCTTATGCCACCAGGCTTGAAATTTTGGACCTGGACAACATAGAATTACGCCTCCTACGGTCTGACCTAAGCTCAGTACACTACAACGTCCTACATGTCAACGACTTCTTCAGCTTCAACCACAATAACATACGGGCACACAATAGATGCAAACTCAAAGTAAACCACTCCAAACTCGATTGCAGAAAACATTACTTTAGCAATAGAGTGGTCAATGCCTGGAACTCACTACTTGACTCTGTTGTTACATCCTCAAACCCCCAAAACTTTAACCTTAAACTGTCTATCATGGACCTCACCCCATTCCTAAGAAGTCTGTAAGGGGGCATGCATAAGCCTACCATCCCTGTCTTACTGTCCCCATTTATTTGTACTCATTGTTAGGGATAACATTGGTTACCTAACTTGGTTTGAGTAAAAAATAATATATAAACTATGTTAGTGAGTTAAAGTGTATGTATCACTTTAACTGTAAAACATGTATTTTTGGTGCAGTTGTAAAATCACCATAAGAGGGAGCAAGAGAGCTCACTGTTAGCTGGCTTTTACTGTAGTAGCTGACAATGTTAGATTGATGGTGATCACTGCGTGTTTTCCTGCTGTTGCTGAGAGAAGAAAAGGGGTTTTATTTTCTTCATATTGACTGCAAAAGAAATATATTGCTGGACTGATTATTTGTGAGTTTACTGACCTTTATTTTCAACACTGGACTTTGCAACTGATTAATCCCTGGATGGACTGAACTAGTTTATGATATATGGACTGTTTTGACTATGCTATAACTCTTGCTGGAATAAAAAAAACTATTTAACTGGCACAGTGTATCTGTCTTACTGAGTGTGAACTACAACAATGTTTATCTCACATAATTTGCCTGCCTGCTAGACTGCCGTTGCACATTCTGCTAGGGTGTGTAACCCTAACACTCATGTATTTACTTATACCTGCTTACACTTATATGTTTATATGTTATGTTCATACTTATACTTGTTTTCTCATACATGCTTGACAAACTAAATAAAAATAAAAATAAAATAAATAAAATTGGATAAGAAACATCCCTCCCAAAAAGGAGCTTTTCACACATGGTGTTTGTCATGACACTTCAAAGATCTTCTGAGTTCTACTCAGCATCGAGATACATTGCCCTGGGTTAATCTAATCACTTCTGGCACCGGAATGCAACAGCAGAAGAACAATGGCAATTCTGCTTGGGCCTGATGTAGAATCAAAGAATTTACAAAGTAGGTTTACTCCTAAGACCCTTTCAGATGGTTTTTAGCTGGCTCCACCCAGGAAAGATAAGTCTACCAGAGAAGAGATGGGTTTTGCTTATCCATCAATCAACTCCAAACTTTATTGCTTTATGGGAAATGTTTAGTGAGCAAGAATCTAAGAAGGGGGTGTCTGCCCTTACAATGTCTTCATAATCCTTGAGATTTCTGCGTAGAGTTTCTTCCATATCTTGGGATCAGATAGAAAGTAAATCATTTATTGGTCTGAAGACCTCTAGCCAGATGAAGCAATTTCCTCAATCTTACTGCAGATGCACAGCAAATACGGCGATTGTTTTCCTAATTCAGTTATCCGCAAAATCTGGTAGTTGAGAAAATGGATGCTAATCGATGGACTCCATTCTATTTGAGTAATAGCGGACATCATACCAAGCTATGGTTTGTCTTTCACCAACTGATTATGAGTTGAGTTCATACAACGTGCTAAGCTACCAACCATGGTTATCCACAGTGCTCTGTTCAGATGTTTTCCCTCTCTAAATGCTTTTAGGTACATTTAAGTTACTTCTGTTGTGGGAATTTGTCCTGAGGAATGATTGATACTTAATTGGCTGATAACAACATAATTGATTGAATGGACCAGTACCGAAGTTCCATCTAATTCAGTAACCTGTGACTCACAATATCCAATTGGACACCCCTCTAGAACCACATGTGATCTATAGAAACAATAGTCCCCCTTTAGCTTCTGTTCCTCAGCCACTGACATTCAATAATTCCCAAGCATGCATTTATTTAATTCTCACTTGGAGCTAGGTGAGTGAGTTTCCCCACATCTTGCACCAGACAGTCACTTCACCATTTTGCTAGCTGGGAGAACTCCTACAAATGCTTACTTATCAGACCAATATTGTCCCAGGAATCCTAGCACTGTTAGGATAAGGCATCCCTGAGAAACACTTCTACACAAATATTGTTTAAATATTTATTTCAGTTTGGATGAGGTCTCCAGAGCACCTCACTTAAGAACAAGACTTGCGTGCCAATCATCTACCTGGAGAAGCAGCCAATGTATCTTGTCTGAGGAAAAACAAAGGGAAGGAAAGTGTGGGGGTGGGGGGAGGAAGAGGAGCAGAGGGAAGGGAAGGGAAGATTTATGATGCTTCCTGCTGCAAGGAACCTCAATGAGGAAGCAGTCAAGAAGATGGGCATTGTTCCCATTGCTTTTTTCTCCAACTATACATCATTCTGTTTAGGTAAGGAAATATCTCTGAGACAATAACCCATCGGGGCACACATTATCTAATATTTCTTTTTAACAAACACCAGTAAGGGGGTTAAACTAACAAAGCGTACATAGCCTCCTTGCATGGGAAGAAATGCTTATTAAACTTATCCACACAATTAATAACCCAACCGCCTAGAAATGATTTCCACATTGCTGCTTTCTGCGGGGTTTTCTCCTGCACTTGAAAAACCTACCCACTCCCCAAATCTTGTTTACAAAGGAAGTATTTTCTGAAGGCCTCCCATTAGAATAAGCAAGCTCGAACCTGCTTCTTTCGAAACCCCGAGAGTTGGAAGACAGGTGCTCCAAAGTCAGACGCTCAGGAAAAGTCCAAGTGATGTTGGCAAAACAACTTTTTTTATCTGATTTTGATCACCTGTTGGCAGGTGGGGAGAATCTCAGCAACCAACTTCAAATGGATTACAAAAAGACAAAGGGTAAAGTCTTTGTTGACTGCAGGGAGACTTATCTTGGAGTCATGAACCAAATAGAAATACTCTTCAAATCGTATAAATAAAATTAAAAAATACTGTTTCTCAAATATACAGAAGTAGTTTTGCTGCTGCCTTCTTCAAGGATTGAATTTCCAAGTGTAACTTATAGCCCTGGGAATCTATGGAGCGGGGTTTCCCATCCAAATACTAAACATGTTTGAGCGTGCTTAGCTTTTTCAAGAACCACCTAAAATGGGTAGATGCTGCCCCATGCAGACAGAGAAAGGAGGGGAGGGGGAGAGAAAGTGCGCCACAACGCATATTTGAATTCAATCGTTTTAAATTAAACAATTTAAATGGAAGTGTTTTTAATTTTCCACTTGGCCACTGAGCTGACTTTATTTTAGAATCAACCAGTCTGCATTTCCTTGTGGCAGCTGTTCCATTCTTTCGTGTGTTGAATATATTTTTAGGGACTGTTCCTGGAATTTTCCATTACCTGGACAACAGGTAATTTTTTTTTTAATCCTTCACATCAGTATGAGAGAAAAACAGGTCTCTAAAGAGACAGGCTGGCTTTTTAAATCCTGCACTTTGTTGTTTTCAATTGTCGGAAGTGCTTGAAAGAAAGAGGTACTGCCATATATGGTGGTCCCGCCAAAAAACCCAGGAGTTTTGGTACAAAATCTGGTTATGGTTAGAAGAAATGATGGGGTTAAAGATTAGTTATATACTGGAGATGTTTCTATTAGGAATAATGGAAGAGAACTTCAATAAAGCTGATACCTATTTCATCATACACATAATCACGGCAGCTAGAATAGTATTTGCCCAAAACTGCAAAGCAAATGAAATACCTAGTGAAGATGTTATAATTGATAAGATATTACAATGTGCCAAAATGGACAGATTGACACTAGAATTGAAGGAACAAGATAAATTAGAATATTATAAAGTATGAAATAAATTTTACAATTGGAGAGGTATGAAGGGGAGTTCACAAAATTTGAAATAAGAACTCATGATGAAACAGAGAAGAGGTGAGACACCTCTTATCTGAAAAATATGAAAAAGAACTGCAAAGCCTAAAGGTATGTATATGTATGTATCCTTTGAAAATTTCTAAATGCAAAATATTTTGACAGAAATGTATGTCAAAGATGACCACCATGTTCACTGTTTTAATGTTTATATTGAATAAAAACTTTTTTTTTAAAAAAAAGGATGATATAAAAGCTAAAAGAAAACAAAATGATCCTGTTTTAGACTTTTCAAGAGTCTCCCCCCAGTCAATGTTTTATCAGTGTGACTGTCTTCAACATCATCAGCACTTTTGTTCCATGGTCCAAACTAACAAACTCAGGTGGGAGAAAAATAAATACAGGTAGTCCTTGACGTACAACAACTGAGCCCAAAATTTCTGTCATTAAGTGAGTCCTGCCCCCATTTTACCACCTTTCTTGCCGCAGTTAAGTGAATCAGTGCAGTTGATAAAGCTAGGAACTTGGTTGTTAAGCGAATCGGGCTTTCCCAATGGCTCTATTTGTCAGAAGGTTGCAAAAAGGGAAATCGCATGACCGCCATAAATATTAAGTCATTTGCCAGGCGCTGAATTTTCAATATTAAGTCATTTGCCAGGCCCCGCAGCATCCCTGCGACCCTGGGGATGCTGCAACGGTCATAAGTGTAACAAATAGTCATCAGTCACTTTTCAATGCCGTTCTAACTTTGAACAGTCACTCAACAAATTTATAAGCTGAGAACTGCCCGTGTAACAGTTTCAGTTGTGAGATTGAGGGCTCCTCCAGAAATGTACACAGTTGCACTCTTGTACCATGCATCCAATGTTCAGGGGTGGGATTCTACCGGGTCAGACCGGTTCTATAGAACCGGTTGTTATGATTTGCAGTTTGGAGAACTGGCAAATTGTGCCCTAACTGGCCCCGCCCCTCTCCGCCCATCCCTCCTTTCCCTGCCCAGTCAGTCCTTATCGCGCATGTGCAACATCACACGCATGCCCGACATTGCTGACTGCGTTCTTCCCTACCCAGTCACTCCTTCAGGTATTTCTTTTTTCCCCCTCCTGGCAATCAGCTGTTCCAATTACCAGCCATGCCAGGATTCCCCTTGCTGTCTTTATTGCTTCGCCCAGGAGGCTTCCCTGAGGTCCAGGAAGGCAAAAAATGGAGGGGGAAGGGTGCTATTCCCCCCTGCCCGCCACTCCATTTTTTGCCTTCCTGGGACCAAGGGAAGCTTCCTGAGAGCAAAAATCCCCCCAGGAGGCTTCCCTGGGGCCCAGAAGACTCCCCTCCCCGAAAAAGGGGGGGAAAGTAACTGCAAAAAAAAAAAAAGAAGCCACGCCCACAGAACCAGTTGTTAAAAAATTTGAATCCCACTCCTGGATTGGAAGCAGTATTACCTGCAGTAAAAGCTACCCTGAAAATAACTAAAATTATTCTGATTACTGCACCTCTGTTCACGTATAATGTCCTGTCAGTGTGATGACACCAAACATCCGCTCGGATAGGCAGTGGAAGAATCTCAAAAAATTGCAGGGTTTGCCGCAACTAGTTTTCTGATTTTATAAAACATTAATTCAGGCACAGATTTTATAAACATTAATTCAGGCACAGACTTTTGGAAATACAATTGAAGTGAGAGAATGAATCTTTCCTTCCTTCTGAGACGAAAGAAATGCCCGAAGGAAGAACAAGCTTGATGTCATATTAACGTTCTTAAATATTGACATGTTTATCTTGAACCAAAAAGAATGTGTGAGATCAGCAAAGCTGCCATAATCTGGAATGAGAATTTACCACCTCAGAATTATGTATTTAGGATTCCTTCCTTTAGCTTGAATTCTAGATCAGCTATGTTTTGGGGGGCTCATCTCAACATTTCTAGAAGGTAAAGGAAAGACAAATTAAAAAGAAAACTTTTCAGTAGACACACAAGATTTGTCAAGGGATGAATTACAACTAAAATATAGTATTGTTGTAATTAATTCACAATCTGCTTGACTTTCTGGTAAAATTGATGGTGCAATTAGACCAGCCAAGAAAGTAGATTTATTTTCTCTAAGAAATGTAGAGAAATTATTGCAAGAAATACATTTTATGTGCAAAGACTGGATAGAAGCATTGTTTGTCCTCTTCCCACTCTCCTCTTTCATTCTTATACCTTCCTTTTCCTGCTATGATTTGCTGTGCCTTCCTTTCTTAGGACAAAATCTCTCCCTGCCATACCTTGATCAGGTTATGTCCTACCACATAAGCGGCACCTTCACGCCTCTTCCCGGGAGCATGGAGCCCCGTGCCGTATCCATGCCAAGCAATGAGATAAGGGTTGTGCATTGTAATCCAGTACTTCACACGATCACCGAAGGCTTGGAAGCAAAATGTGGCATAATCGTTGAAGATGTCCACGAGGCAGTCGTTTTCCCAGCCTCCGTATCTTTCCTGCAAGTCCCATGGCAAGTCCCAGTGGTAGAGGGTGAGGATGGGCTCAATACCTCTGTGGACGAGAGCGTCTAGGAGACGGTTGTAGTAGCGGAGTCCTTTCTCATTGACAGCTGTCACCAACCCTGTGGGAAAGAGCCTGGGCCACGAAATGGAAAAGTGGTACGAAGAAACTCCCAAAAAACTCAAAGCCATTAAATCTTTTTCCAGGAAGGTGTAGCTGTCACCCCAGTCCTCTGTCCGGTAAGCATGCCTGATGTTTGAATGGAGGAAGTGCTCCCATATGGAGGGACCTCTCCCATCCTTCTGCTGACCCCCCTCCACCTGAAAGGCACTGGTTCCCACTCCCCAGAGGAAATTGGGGGGGAACGTGTCATACAGAAACAGCTGAGTTTCATTCATAGGACTTAAGTGGGGATCCTTTTCCCATGCAGAAATGCCATCCCTGCGAAATCCAGAAACGGACTGTAGGAAAACGAAAGCCCACCAACCTACGGGACCTTTCAGATGCCAGCCAGCCATTCTACTATATCTGTGGAGCAGATGTTAAAAGTCACACTTCTCTTTAGAGGCTGCCAAAAATTGATTCCTGGATTCCTGTGGCATACCTTGTCTTGCTCGCTCTCTGGTCCCTGGAGTGTCTTATCAAAGCTTCGGTTAAAAAATAAAATAAAAGCTTGTGATTACAGAAGCCCTGTTAATAATTAGCCTGAACTACAGGACTTAGGATCAGTCAGGAGAGGCAAGGCGATCTCGTTTGCTCTGCTTCTTATGGCCGCTGGGGAACGCTGGTGGGGTGAGTGTGATCCTGAACGCTTCCCAATTTATAGCCGCTTCTGAAGCTGTGAATCAGAGCTTCAGCTTGTCAGAGGATGCTAACTGTTGATTTGATTATATTCAAAGGGAATAGAAAGTAATTGTATTTGAGACACAATGGCCTCGAGTCAGGAATCAGATGCCACTTTTTAAACCTACGCTCAGCCGGGGGGGAAAGGGCAGAGCAAAAGCTGCAACGGATAACAACAATAAAAAACCAAACTACCTCTTCAGCTCTTGAGGTTCATCATGTACAAGTTTTTGTTAGCAGCTGTTCATGGACTCTAGATGTTGGCAATGTTCGTAGCCTTGGCAACTTCTACACAAAAGCAGATATTGTCAGAATGCTGTCAATTGGTTTGGATGTATGTATGAATGCACCTCAAACCAAGCCACTCTTCATTTCTCTCCCCCCCCCCCGGTCTTCAGACAAAGCAGAAAAAATGTTCTTTTAAAATCCGATATCGGATGAACATTGGAACATTTTCGCTGATTTGTAAGTGATGTTAATGATTTTTGCGATATGTTTGTTTATTTGTCAAATATATGACAGAGCCAGTTTGGTGTGGTGGCTAAGGTGGGGGCTTAAAAACCAGAAGAATGCGAGTTCTAATCCTGCCTAGCCACAAAAGTCATTTGGATGACTTTGGGCCAGTAACTCATTCTCAGCCTGACCCACCTCGCTGGGTTGTTGTGGGGGGGGAAATAGGAGAGGAAGGAGTATTGTGTGCGTTTATCACCTTGAGTTACTTATAAAGTAATACAAGTGGGATTAAAAATCTAATAAATTATATATATATATATATATATATATATATATATATATATATATATATATATATATATATGTAAAGCCACCTGACTCATGAAGAATCTGGGCGATGTATAACATTAAAAACAACAGGAAATTCAGAAAACAACTCCACAGATTACAACCTAAAAGTATAAACAGATGTTACAACTTTGCTTGTCCATTACTCTGGAAAATTAATTCCAGAAAGATGGGTATCTGCTAAAGTGGAGGTGTAGGAATGTGTGTTAAAATGTCTGTCACAGATTTTATCAACATACATCCTCGCCTATAGTTCTATCCTTTACAAAAAAAAGAGAAATAATGGAATAGAAATATACAATTGTTTCCCACAAGGACGTGTTTTCCAGCATGCCTGCTGTCAGAACTTGTGGGTGTTTCATCACTGGAGGTTTTTAAGAGAATAGACAGCCACTTGTCTGAAATAGTATAAGGTCTCTTTTTTTGAGTAAAGGGTTGGACTAGGACAGGGGTCTCCAACCTTGGCAACTTTAAGACTTGTGGACATCAACTCCCAGAATTCCCCAGACAGCAAAGTAAAGCTGGCTGGGGACCTCTGCGAGTTGAAGTCCACCAGGCTTAAAGTTACCAAAGTTGGACACCCCTGGATTAGGAGACCTCAAAGGTCCCTTCCAGGTCTATTCTGATTGAACAGGCAGCCTTCCACTCTATCTTTTGAGCTCCTCTACTATTGTGGTTAAGTATAATAGGGTTTACTTTATTGTGGGAGTTCCCTTGTTAGAAAATCTTTGGGCCCCCGAGACCCAAGATATTTCACTTCATCTCCAGAGTGAGAGATACAAAAGCAGAAATAATCTCTTTCTCTCTTCCTTCCCCCCCAACCATCCAAGGATCGAATAGCAAACTTTGCAAATAGAACCATACATCAAATTTTCTGCTTTATCAGTGTCAACTATAATGTTTTTATCTCATCTCTTTTTTGAATATAGAACAATTGAATCTGCTCCAGTTCCTGTTTCATGTTCCAAATGAGATTAATGAATACCTTTTTTATACATATCTTGAATGGGAACTGGACCTCACCATGCTGTGGTTCAACACAGCGCAAAATCATGAAGAGCGTGTGTGTGCGTGTTTGTGTGCGAGACAGCTATAGTGATAAGGGGAGTTCTCGACTTATAGCTATTCATTTAGTCACCATTCAAAATTACAATGGCATTGAAAAAAGTGACAGGACCGTTTTTCACACACTTTCCCCAGCTCTTCTGCAACTTCAGCTCACCCAGCCCAAAGGACTTCAGGTTCCTCCTTACATGTCAAAAAATAACCAAGTGGCTTCCTCCAGGGCTGGGATTCAAAAATTTCAGCAATTGGTTTTCTGCCCGGTTCCTGGGTGGGCGTGGCCATGATGGGCGTGGCCTAGTCAGCCTCCTGCACCACGGCAGAGGGGGGCGTTTTTCCCTTCCCAGGCTCTGGAGGCTTTCTTCAAACTTCCAGGAGGGCGAAAATTGTCTCCCCAGGCTCTGGAGACCCTCTGGAGGCTGGAAATGGGCCCATTTCTGGTCTTCCAGAACTTCCAGGAGGTCTGTTTTTCGCCCTCCTTGAGGCTCTGCGCGGGCCCTGCACTTATCTCCATCCAAAACGGGCCACGTGGGGACTCCTGGGAGGGGAGGGGCGAGGTGGGGTGGGAGGGGCCAGCCTGAGGTAGGATTTGCAGGTTCGCCAACTGGGAAGAATCCTAGAGGATCACCCGAACCTGTGCGAGCCCACAGCAGCCCACCCCTGGCTTCCTTCCAAGATTGGTTAATATAACTGATCCTAGTTTAATACAATTACTTTGGAGGGACTGTCAAGGCAGCAGGCTAGGAACTAGGAGAGTGTGAATTCTAGTCCTTCTTTGGTCTAGAATGATTCACTTGACCAACCTGGACTATCTCCACCAGAAGACCTGACCACAAAGCAACCAATGATTTCACCCAGGAGTTTCATGTAGATATGAACCAGAAAAGGAGAGGTGGCCAAACCTTGCAGGACTGAAGAGAGGAATTCAAGGATGGAAGCCATCATTTTTCTCCAACTATTAATACCGGTTTAAATCATTCACAAAAAAGAGGATCGTTACCACAAATCAGTGTCTGCTTCTCTCCAACCATGTTGCAAAAAAGGCCATGTGGACAGCATCATGTCCCTCTTTCTCTCTCTATTATTCTCTTTCAGCTTTGGGAAGAGGGCGATGGCCAAGCAAACCACATCCAAAACCTTACCCCCCAAAAATATGCAGAAGCCAAGAATCACCAGAAAGCTCACGTATTTATCTCTTGTATCCTAGCTTTAACAATGTTTATCAGGGATGCCCAATCTTGGCCACTTTTAAGATCAGTGGACTTGAACTCCCAGAATCCCCCAGCCAGTTTTGCTTTGAACTAAGCCAGGCGATGTCAAACTCGCATCGCTACGTGACATATCGCGACTTTTTTCCCCTTCACT
>CM066333.1:68228467-68385967 GCA_033807585.1 Hydrophis major
TTTAAAAATCTGGGATATATTTCATTTTATTCTATAAAATACTTAGTGGTTTTCTAATGTTGCACCTCCAGGGAAGTGCAGGCCCTGGGTGACGGTCAGGGTCCGGATTTGAAGAGAGCCACGCCATCTTGGCTGAATTACCTCATCCGGCACAGCCCTCTGGCGGTGGCCCGGAGAACGTCTGCAGCCTTTTCAACCTCCCTTCCTCCCACCCTGGCCCGCTTTCCTCACGGACGGGAGTCGAAAGAGGATACTGGGGCGGGCGGAGAAGCCTGGAACCACGGGAACCTCAAGTTTTACCTCAGGGGGACGCGAGGCCGAGCGTGAGCGAGCGCAGTGACGCCATCAGCGCGCGCACGCAACCGGGCCTTTGGCGCCATGATGGCCGCGCGGCGGCGGGAAGCGTCGTGAAAGGCAACGGTGGAGCCTCGTTAGGCCCGGAACATGGTGAGGGAGCCCGTAGCTGGCTTGCTCGCCTGAGGCCTGGCCCTCGGGATCGGCCAGGGGTGTCTCGGGAGCCAGGGTTGGCCAGCTTAAAGAGGGGGAAGGGAGCTCTCGTGGCTCTGTTTCCCTCTCTTTCTCTTGTTTTTATGCCGCTGAAATTTCATGTTATTTCAGGCTCCGAGCCAGGAGAGATTTGGGTTTCGGTCCTAGCAGAGATAGAAAGTCAAGCCACCTTTCCTAACATCAATCCATGTATCTACTTTTTTGGACGTTAAATCTGCTTGAGAAGGGGGTTGGGCTGGAAGACCTCTTAGAGGCCCTTCCAATTCTGATATTTTGTATTCCCCCCCACATTTTTTTTGGGGGGGGGACTTTGTATAAGACGCTTGGTGGCTGGGGAATTCTGGGAATTGGAAGTCCACAGGCTTTAAAAGTCGTCAAGTTTTTGTGTCCTAAAATTACAGGAAGTCCTCGACTTATGACCACACGGGAGCCCAGTATTGATGTTGCTAAGCAAAACGTTTGTTAAGTGAGCTTTGCCCCCATTTAATGACTTTTCTTGCCCGGTTAAGTGAATCACTGCAGTTGATAAGTGAATAACCCGGTTGTTAAATAAATCTGGCTTCCCCATTGACTTTGATTGTCAGAAGATAACAAAAGCGGATTACATGATGGGGACACTGCAACTGTCATAAATATGAATCAATTGTCAAGCATCTGAATTTTGATCATTGTGACCACATGGATGCTGCAGTGGTCGTAAGTGTGTAAAATGGTCATAAGTCACATTTTTCAGTGACGTTGTAACATTGAACAGTCACTAAATGAAAACTGTTATAAATTGAGGACTGCCTATAATTTAGGATATCCCTCTCCCTTCAAAGTGATATATTTTCTATCTGCATAAATATGTGCCCCATTCGCCTTATTTATAAGGATACTGCATATCAGTGCTGTTCTCATTGCCTTTAAAAATACTAAAATTGCACAAACACAGAAAGGCAATTTGCAATTTTTTTTATTGCAAATCAGAACTTGTTGGAATTTCTTACTTGGTCAGTTTCAGCCATTTGGATTTATTTAATGGCTGCAAATTGGAAGTATTTGTCAGTATGAAGAGCTAAATTTTGCCTACATTTAGCTTTTATATACTTTTGCTTTTATAGCAATTTGTAAGGAATGATTATTGTCTCCCTTGTTATTCTAAAATAACTGACCCAAACAGTTTCTAGGATGAAGGCAGTTGTCCTCAATAGTTCGTGTTTCCTTCAGTTGATGGTCAGTTTAACGGATAAAAAGACCTCCTTCTTACAGAGAATGGGGGGGAAATGATCACAAATGCCTTGGAATTTAAAATGAGTACAAATCTGTGTTTGGAAGTAGCTTGCTTGTTGCTTTTGAGATGTTAGCATGAGAAATGTTGCAAACTTGGCATGTCAAACCTTGTTTTTCTCTAGTTATTCTCCATGCATCAGTTAATAATTGTCTGGGTTCAGAAGGCTGTAGGGCAAGGATACAGACTGTTATTTATTTTATTTTGTCAAGCGATTATAAGATAACAAGTATAAGTATAAACATAGTTATGAATACATGAAATGGATACTTATAAGAAAGAAAGAAAAAAAGAAAAAAAAGAAACAATAGGACAGGGATGGTAGGCACGTTGGTGCGCTTATGCATGTCCCCATCAGTATCTATCAGTACCAATAGATTAGATCTTTAATTGCATGCATTTTTAGGAGCAAGTCCTTGTGCATCCAGTAGGAATGATTTTCTTGGTAAACATGACCGTTAACATTTTTGCAGATACAATAACTGTATGCTGTATTAAATATAGATAGTGGTTTCACAACCTTTGTCTCTTCCATTAGGAAGCTAGCAACCTCCAAGAAAGGCTGGTATTCTAAAAGTGTAAATTTGTATGATGTGTTGATATTTTAAATTCTCAATTTGATATGCTTTGTGCATTTGTATGTAATCAGTTGAGAAAGGGTGCTCATGATGTCAAGAAACTAAACTCTACTATAGTAGCAAACTGAGCACAGGATCAAGCTTATGATTCTGCTGTGTTAGTGGGCCATTTTATGTAATACAGAACACAAAGCATTATTGTGCCTATTTTGCATCTGGAAAAGATTAAACTGCAATGTAACATACATTTTTATCCAGCTTTTTAAAAATCAACCGTGTAGGAAAGTGGATATTTTCTCTTTGTTTTAGAATAATTATAATTTATCTGATACCTACTTCAATTTCCAGCACTTTATTTTTGTCTATTGAGTAATATTTGGAAAGGGCTTCTTTCCTCTTACCAAAACATTTAGTTTTTCTCTCTGTATTTGTAAATACAGATGTATGCCAAAGCACATACTTCCTGGCTTCACTAGTGCACATTTCTGTAATCTTGTCTTTGCGCTTTGATAAAATTGGTAAAATCAGGAGGAAACATTTTCGTTTCTAATGTGGAAGGAGTAAGATATCAGAGTTAATTTTTTTCTTGCACCATTATTTTTTACTTTTGCTATTAAAAAAAGAACATATACATGCTGTATTTTTATATGTGTGTGTGTGTATATATATATATATATATTTTCTGAGGTTCTCGCGGGTATTTGTATGTGGATCTTTGGTTATTCGGGTTTTCTCCCGCGTAAGATTGGAAGTATCTAGGCAATGTTTCGATGAAGTCTCATTCATCATCTTCAGGCTTGGTCTTCAGCTCTGTGCTAGATGAACACTATACAGAAGCCTATACTATACAGAAGCCTGATGATGGCAGATGAGATTCTGCTGAAACGTTGCTACAACTTTAAAAACACCACTACTATGACGTGGGAAAATACCCGAACAAAGCTGAATGCCATACATGTAAGTACCCGCGAAAACTTAAGAATATATATAAAAACATAACACATTTCTCAAACTTTGACAATTTCAACCAGGGCTAAATGACCATCTGCATAAGGTATGAAATATATAATTGGTTATGAGAATGCACTTAAATCTCTTTATAGGATAATATAGTCTAGCACCTAAGATAAATAAATATGACCATTTTTTATCATCAGCTGAAATGCATGTAGTTACCATAAAATGCAATGGATAGCTAGGCAGCAGATGCTTGAAACATATTTAAGCACTTTAATATGTACATATTGATTTGGAAGTATTAGAATTATTACTCTGCTTTTGAAGTAGAATGTTAATTAAGGAGATTTGTTGGCCTATGTGACATAGCATTCACAGTTTGCAGAAGCCATGGAGAATAAAAATATTAAAAAACTATACTTTAATATGTGGCAAGTTACACCCTGGAAATGCATATATTTGTGTTTCCATGCAACTCTTTCCATGTCTAGAAATTTTTCACAAGGAACTGTTGTAATATGTCTTCCTAATTATTTGCTTTCTGTATGAAAGTAATGAGTCT
The DNA here is from genome assembly GCA_033807585.1 of Hydrophis major. Taxonomy (NCBI): domain Eukaryota; kingdom Metazoa; phylum Chordata; class Lepidosauria; order Squamata; family Elapidae; genus Hydrophis; species Hydrophis major. Next base: position 68,232,342 of record CM066333.1, read on the forward strand.
ATCTTTGAACCTGTTTTTCAATTATGAACTGAAATAGTACTGACCGTTTTACTGTTTGATTAGCTGCTTATCTGTATAGCCCAGTCCCAATTTTGTTGAATCCAATGGAATAATTCCTCAGCAAACAAATTAGTTGGAAATAAGTAATAAGTTTCATTAATGTTTTTGTTACTGATTTTACTTATCAAAATACTGAAATACAAAAGAAAAGATATTGAATAATTATTGCACGCCTAAAACAAAAAAGTCCCAAAATATGTTATGTTAATTAAATATCCTAAACATAAAATACCCTTTCTAATTAACAGAAAAAAATTATACAATAATTAATACTTTTACAGATTTAATTCCATTGTCAAGCTTATTAAATCTGGATTGGGTAGTAATGCTTTATGACAGGGGTGTCAGACTCATTTTCATCGAGGGCCGCATCAGGATTGTGTTTGACCTCGTGGGGGGGATGGGTATGGCCAGCTGTGTCGGGGCGTCTGGGCAGCCCAAGCACTCTGCCAGCGAAAACGGAGCTCAGGAGGGACACATGCTCCACAACCAATTGCACTCCAATTCAGGTGACCCTGAGGGAAAAAGATAAACCCTTAAGAGCTCTCAGAGACAGTGCTAATGACCAGACTGCAAAGAAAGATGATCTTTCATTCCCCCCAATATGATCAGAACCCATTCTTCTGTCACCCTGAATATCCTGTCTCTATTGTCAGTACCAAACCCATCACTACATTACATCACTTACAGTTCCTTCACCCCTTTAAAAAAAAAATTATTGGTTACATTAAGACATCTAATAGCCTTCCTTTTTTACACATTTCTGTGGGGTCTAATAGATCTGAAATTTGTTTTTAATGAGCTCACTCATAACTCATTGGAAGCGTATGTTCACATTTTTTTTAATATATGGACCCATTTTTTCAGAATTCAATATTGTTCCAATTCTTCCTTTTACAAATCAAATATAACTGATGGTAAATTTAATTTCACCTTGTAAAACTTCAGAAAATTGCATTCTTGGATTTCGTTAAAGTGTAGATAAACTCTCAGAGATCCAATAGCATCTAAGCCATACTGCTTAGTGGTAGTTAATACATATTTCAATTATATCAGTTTATTTCAAGCTAATATACAGTAAGTCAAACACAAAAGTAATATCTTTTAAAGAACTTATTAAAATCTGTGCCTTTAATGTACTAATTTCTTAGCCTAGGCATTCCAAAGGAACATCTTCTCTGCTATTTTCAAATTTAAATTATAAAAAGGACCTACTTACGTGATGTAGGATCAAAAATATAATTGTTTAGCAATTAATTAGTAAGCATGGCTAACAGTTTTCAAACAAGTAACAATGATTACCAATTTAATATATTTGGCTTTTAAAAATTGCCAAGATTTCAAAGGTGTTCTATAGTTGCTCTTCAAAGAGGCCCAAATCAGAGAGAAATCATATCTTACTTCCCCCCAAAATGTAAGTATTAAAATGAATCCTCAATGGTATGGTTGAAAATCTGATTGAAAGCTGCCATCCTCACAAGGTGAACACAATTTTGCTAGAGATACTCTTGGGTCTTTAACCTGCTATAAAAAAATCTCATTAAATCCTGTTTAAAATGTACATTACTCTTGATCCAAAATTTGTTTTAAAACAATCTTAAGTCCAAAGATTTATTGGGAAAAAAAAAAGTTTAACCATCAAATTATATCTGTTGAAATTGCACCTATACATTTGAACATAAATGGCTTACATAGTGTTTTCCCCCCTGTAAATACTGATTAAATTGCAGGCAATATTTCTGAGAGAAACTGATTCAGAATTTACAGTATATAGCTGAGCATTAGACTGTTTTAACTTTGCTAGCAAATTATAGTGTTCTCAATAAGTTGGAAAATAAAATTGAAGCCAGTTCTTAAACAACAGCCTTAAACAACGGACTTTTTTTGCTTCGCAATAGGAATTCTATGTCCTGAAATTTTGCAGAAGAAAAGATCAAATTTGATGTTGCTTTTATGGATTCTTTTACCAGGATATCCGCAAATTCTTTGAAGTTGTAACTCCAGGAAAGAAACCTGAATGTGGCATTGTGAGAAAGGAGAAACCCCAGAATAAAGAGAGGAATTCAGGGGGAACATCAACGCTGAAAGAAATCAAGGTGAGCATATAAAGTTTAGTTTAAAATATTTCAGAGTTTAGTAATGGCTTTATGATCCCTTTTGCAGTGGTATCTTTTTCTGGAGTGCTTAATTTGTCAAGACTTTCCCTGATGGTTGGTTGGATGATTCTATACTTCAGAGATATTATGCTTCATGTGTTGCTGCCCTTAAAATTATATTTTGTGTTGCTTTTACTTACTGTAAGCTAACCAAAGTCTCCTTGTGAGATCAGCAGCTATATAAATCAAATGATTTGTGGGTTAATGGAGGATCAATCAATCAGAATAGAGTTGGAAGGGACCATAGAGGTCTTTTAGTCCAGCCCCTTGCTCAAGGAAGATACCCTAGACCAGAGGTGTCAAACTCAATTTCATTGTGGGCTGCATCAGGACTTTGGTTGACCTTGGTGGGGGCTGACTGGGTGGGTGTGGCCAGCTTGATGCCACTCCCCCAACTGCTGGCATGTTTCTTCTTCACGTTGGGTAGACTGGGCTGAAGCCACGCTGGCCCGATATTTCCTCTTTGCATTGGTTAGACCAGGACGAAGCGACGCGGGCCGGCCCTTTGCATTTTCCAGGGCAGCCCCGCAGGCCTAATCCAACCTGCAGGCCTTGTGTTTGACACCCCTGCCCTAGGCCATTTCATATAGGTGGCTGTCCAGTCTTTTCTTGAAAGCCTCCACTGATGCAGTCTGCAAAGTCAGTGATGAATTCTGCCAAGTAGGAGACCAAGCCCCCAGACCCAAAAGGTATGCCAACTTCAAGAGGCTGGAAGGAGAGCTCCTCTGACTGAGAAGTGGGTCCGATCCAGCTGGGCTGGAGAATCTGATGAAGCACCCCACATCCAGGGAGGATCTGGTAACGGCATCCCCACCCCACGCTGAGTGGAGGTGTGGCCAGGACCAGAGGCTGGGAAACCTTCTAAGGGCCCATCATATCACCTAACGTGTACATGTGTGTCCCTCACCTTGGGGGACACAGGATGGGATAGTAGGCAGTGGGATTGAGTAGTGGTCGCTTGGTGTTTTAGGAGGAGTGCAAGACTTTCCTCTTGTGGCCCTCCAGAGGCCAATGGTGCTGGCGGCAGACTCGGACAGTGAGGAGGTTGGGGAGAACATGGGCCAGTCCTGGAGTCTGGGGAAGGCTCTGACGAGGGCTCTGCTTCAGAAGCAGAGATGGGGCCAGGGCCATCCAACAGTTATCAGCTGCCTTTGGAGATCAGTGGGGCAGAAGAATAGCTGGAGCCTGTTCCTGATGTGCGCATGCACAGAGCTGCCAGAAGAAGGGAACAGTTAAGGAACAAGGGTTGACTCGGGAGTAAAGCCATAGGTGGATGGTGAATGGCCCCTCCCATAGGAAATGAAGAGGAGCGAAAGGGGAGTGGCATCTACAGGAGAAAATTAGTTCAATTCATTAGGGTGAAGATCTGTTCCTGATATCTCGCCAAGTAATTGCTGCTACAGCATGGAAGCTATTGGCCTGGCAACTCTTTCAGCCTGATAAAGGCCTGTGGTTGTGAAATCTCATGAAATCTCTTGCTGGGACTTTGCTAGAGAGCAATTCACCATAAACTAAATAAAAGGGGTTTTATCAGGATGAGGAGTCGGCTTCATGATCTTGGAGAGCCTAGGTCAGAACACTTCCCAAGAGGCAGACCTAAGCCTCTTATTATGAAGACTTAGTTTAGAGTGATGACAATGGATCCCATACAGGGTAAATGCATTGATTCATGCAGCGTTGTATCAATGAATGAATATCGACAGAATTGTTCTGATGAATAATTTATGTAGGTGAAAAATTCATCTCACGAAGAAGATATCAAGCGAAAACAGGTGAACAAGAAAAAAAGGATAATCTATGATTCAGGTAAGCCTTATAACTAACATTCCAGATTTATTTTATGTCACTACAATGATTTCTGCTTGCTAAGGTTTTCCTGGAGAGACAACTGGAAAATCTCCATAGGTTTTTTCCCAATAATTTTCACTCATAAATTGTATAACATGTGTATCTAGAATTAAGGGATCTCTGGATTCACGATGAAATTACTTGGCTCACCTGAAATTGACCAGATAAAACTTCTATTTGAAGCCTTCTGTGATGGCTTCAGATGGTTTGAGCTACAGCTTTCATTAGTGTCAGCCATCAGGGCCATGAAATGATGGAAGATACTGCAAAAAAGAATACCTGGAGAATATCAGTTTCAAACATAACATTAATATCACTGTTTTATTATGTTGGACTTGTTCCCATTCAGCTCACTGTCCTCTGTTTAACTGGCAAATGTGATCCGAGAACTCTTATTTTTTTTTTTTTAATCTCTTGTACTTTTCAGTGATTCTGAAGTTTGATTTAGGGACCTTGATCATAAATGATTTAAATCATAAATGCTTGTTAGGATTTTGTCCATCTGCATGATCTAATATAGCAACAGGGTGCCTCTTCCTTGTTTTAGTGTGCCCATAGCTCCATAATACAGCATTAGGAAATTCCATGAACGGGGCGGATAAAAAAAAAATAGCACTTCTCCTGCAGTCATAATATAGAAACATTGGAACATTTCAGATATGAAAATAAACATTTTTAGATATGTACCAAGTGAAGAAGTTTGTGGTATTCAGTATTTCTGTTTGGATCCCTGTGAACATTTCGGCACTGAAACTTTAAAAGCATTGCATGAATTGGATTACCGTGTTACCCTGAAAATGCAGCGTCTTATATATTTTTGCCACCAAAAAAAGGCCCCAGGTCTTATTTTTGGGGATGTCATCCATTGATTAACCTCACTTGTGTGCGTCACCCCCGGCCTCCTTTTTGCTGTCAAAGGCCTTGAGGAACTTCTTCTGCAGCCATCAAGGCTTTCCTGAAGGCCTCTGCAGCCGATAACAGAGCTCCGTATTGATCCAGAGCTTTGTTATCAGCTCCCGAGGCCTTCAGGAAAGCCTTGCCAGCCTAGCTGGCTGCAGAAGAAATGGGCCAACCAGGCAGGTGTCAGAGTGTGCGAGGCCTGGCTACACTTGTCCAAAGGTAAGTAGTAGGGCAGCTCCACCTCCTATCCCCACCCTAGCTTAATTTTTACCCAATTTTTACTCTGGAGTGGGTGAGATTTTAATTAGGGCTTATATTGGGTGCATGTGTAAAAATCAAACTAGGACTTACTTTCAGGGTAGGTTGTATTTTCGGGAAAGCAGTATTGAAGGTTAAGGCTTTGCATCCTCTTTTTCATCTAGGCTAGGCAGAGAATTTATGGGAGCTAAAGTGCAGATATCTTAAATTTGCCAAGGTTGGGAAATGCTGGTCAATCTAAAGTTGCCCTCTTATTTCTCTCAGAGTATTTTTACTTGTGGACGGATACATTAAAAAAATAATAATGCTGTTTAATTCAGATTCTGAAGAGGAGGTACCATTAATCAAAAAATCTAAGCCACCAGACAGAAAGTTATCTTCTAAACCTGCTAAGCTGCTAAAGACGGAGCCTGTGGTTTATGTTTCAGAAACAGGTAACCCCACTGTAAGATCTACTAATGTGCGAGATTTATGTTCCACTGGAAATATATTTTCCGGGTTCATTTAATTCACTTATTTTCCAGGTTCGCTTATTGTAAAATGATGATTGAGGAAATTAAGTTTGCAGTATATTACAAACGTGGTGCAGAAATGGATTTACATTTGATGAGTATGTATGTGGTCTTAGCTTGGCTTATTAATTACCTTCCTTATGGGTACCATGTTTCCCCGATAGCTAATCACTCTTGGAATTTTGGAGACCTTTTTTGTCAGAATGTCTGGAAATTTGTGCCAGTTTCAAAACCTTTGTAAGACTGGAGGGTTTTATAACATAAAATAATAGAGTTAGAAGGGATCTTAGAGGTCGAGACTCCCTTTGTCTCCCTCCCTCTCTCCTCCTCTCTTTCTCTCTTCCCCCTCTCTTTTTCTCTCTGTTTCTCTCCCCCCTCTCTTTCCTTCTCCCTCCCTCTCCTCTCTTTCCCCCTCTTTCTTTCTCCCTCTCTTCTTCTCTTTCTCTTTCTCCTCTCTCCCTTCTTCTTTCTCCCCCTCTCTCCCTCCTTCTCTCCCCTGTATATATGTGTGTGTATGCTCATACACAAATACACACGCACACATAGATATACTCACACACCCACACATAGAGATGCACATACATGTGTATATGTACACATACACACAATGACTTGCAGTCACATGATTGCGATTTGCAGTCTGGATTTCTGGACATCCCAGTTTGTTTGTGGGTTGTAATGATGGAACCTTCCGCTGCCTTTTGGTCCTGTGATGTTTCAACTTCCATTCCTTAGTGGCATGTTCCGGATGGGTCTGGACATTCCTGGAGAACCAGGAATGGTCTTGTCCTGGGAAATCTTGCGCCTTGCACACGCGGGCAAGGATTGCGCACAAAGTTTTAAGACTATCCTCTCCAGTGTGCCGGGTGGCCCTATCGTGCCTTCAAAGGGCGTGTGGGGAATTCTGTAACCACTCTGTTGTTCCTTGCTGATTGTGAAATGCAGGAGGGCAAAGGTGCAGGATGAGGTTGCCTCCAAGTGGCCTCTTCTCTGCTGGCAGAATCTCAGCAAACTTTGAGTGCCTTTTCTCTGGATTGGCCTTTGCAATCCCTTGCAAGATTAAAAAAAAGCCTCTTGGTCTGATGACCCTGAAGAACATATTGTTCCAAGGGCATTTTAATCTTAATGACGATCAAAGAGCCACCTATCCCAGGTAGAAAGTTATTGTCACATTGGTTTCTTTAATCAGCTCTGTAATGTCTTTTGTCTTAACTGTAAACAACCTTGAGCTCTTGGAAGTGGATTTCTACATAGGCACAAAAACTTGGGTCGAGGACAGTTGTGAAGTCAGCATATTTTTGCCGAGTAGTGATAAGAATGAATTACCTGTCAGTTAACAGCTTAATTCGACACACGGGCAGATTTCCCTCAGCAAATGTTTTGAAAAATTATCAATTTTTATTTTCCAACTGTCTACCTGCTGCCAAGTCATGGACAGATGGATGGTCCTCAACCTACAGCCTACAACAATCGAGCCCAAAATTTATGTTGCTGAGTGAGCCTTGGCCCATTTTACAATCTTTCTTGCCGCCGTTGTTAAAGTGAATCCCTGCAGTTGTTAAAGTTAGTAACACAGTTGTTAAACAAATCTGGCTTCCTTGTGGGTTTTGCTTGTCAGAAGGTCGCAGGAGGGGATCACAGGACGCTGCTACCATCGTAAGTGTGAAAAACGATCGTAAGTCACTTTTTCCAGGGCCATTGTAACTTTGAACGGTCCCTAAACGAACTGTTGTAAGTGGAGGACTACTGTACAATTTATAACTTGGCCCTAACTGAAGTAAAGGAATGTATTCCAGGACATAATGGTAGCTGATGGAAAGGGCTTGTATTCCAGTGCTTGTTTTCATACACAACACTGAATCTAAAACAAGTTCAGGGCTTACAATGGGGATATTGTAAGTCTTCAAGAGTTTCCTAGAATTGTTTCTAGTCTTAATTTCCAAGGAACACGGTTCCTCTAACAGTAGTTCAATACGTTTGCTTGCAACAAATCAATTTATTTCAGTAAATTAGGCTTCTGTTCAAAGATTTGGCACATCAAGAAGCTGTAAGATGTTCAAAATTGGCTAAGTAGTAGGAACGAGGTAGGCAAAATACATACACACAAACACGCATGCATACAGACATACATAATATATATATAAATTTTATATATAAATTTTAAAAAAGTATTGGAATTATTTCCCACTCCATTTCAGCTGTAATACCAGCTGCATTTTTTGAGGAAATGTCTTCTTTACATTTTATCCCTTTTGAACTTTTTTTTTTTTAAATTACACTGCCTGTTCTTTTAAAAGTTGCTGGAAGGACTTAATCACGGTGCTGGCAAGTAAGATTTTAAAAATAAAATGTAATGATAGCAGGAGGCAGTGGTTAAACTTGCTGTCACAATGATTTGAAGGTCTATTCATATCCATTTTAAGTTTCTTTCAAGTGAAAAATGGGACCAGAGGCCTGAATAGATTCAGTGGATCAATTTTATGTTTTTATTATAGCCTGGAGTTTGACACTTCCCTTTACCACGTTACTTGAATTACTCATGCTAGAATTACATGCAATTTTAATGTCGCTGTAGGAAAGCACAAAAGTCTCTTCGTGTATCATTTGGCTAGAGGGCAGTGTTTTAATAATATTTCAAGCTGGAACTGGAAATATTCACTTCCAGAACAAGAACAATTCCGCCGGGGACACTAACTGCCAGTTTTCAGCATTTATTTTTTGGTAAATACGGCCTTTTTAATAAAGATGTCACCGATGGCTGTACGCTTCTCTCTGAAGGGCATAAATACTAAGCCCAAATATTTAATGGATCTCCATTTAAACTCCAAACAGGATGGCTTTCCCATTTTGAATTGTTAGGAATTCTTCTTTCAAGTCAGCTGCTAAAAATTAAATAATTTCCTGGAGGAGTTTTTTTTTTTTTTTTGCCCCCTCCCCAATCAACTTTAAAAGCAGAATCTATTTGAACAAATAAAGGTGATCATTTTGCAGAGGACAATTTACTCAGGAGAGTCTGAATGAGAGATCAAAAGATTTCTTTGTGAAATGTATAATCCAATCAGTTGCTTTCACGTCTCTCTTTTTTTTTTTCCCCCTTTTTTGGAAAACGTTGCAACCAGGTGGCCTTGCTGGGCATCTTGTTCCTGGAAAATCATTAATCCCTGCCCCTTCATTTTGTTTTTTGTTTTGTTTTTTTTGGCCTTCAGATGAAGATGAGGACTTTGTTAAGAAACCCCCTCTGAAAGTTAAACTGCTGGAGACGTCGGTGAAAATGATTCACAGAACGACGGGAACATCCCAGCCAGATTCCAAACCAAAAGTCAAAAATAAACCCTTATCTCCTGTAAAACTGACGCCCATATCCGTCCTGGATTACTTTGGGACTGGGAGCATCCAACAGTCGGAGAAAAAGCTGGTCTCAAGCAAACGAAAAGAAGTGAGTAAAGATGGGATATTCCTGGCTTCCCCGGGGCTGAGAGATATTATTTACGAGCCAGAAATTCTCCCAGTTCACACCTGGTTGTAAGCAGAATACAGAATAACCCTCCATTTACGACCACAATTGAGCCCAACGTTGATGTTGCTAAGCGAAATGTTTGTTAAGTGAGCTTTGCCTCTACCCTGTTTTACGACTTTTCTTGCCCCAGTCGTTAAGTGAGTCACAGCAGTTAAGTTAGTCACCTAGTTGTTAAATGAATCTGGCTTTCCCCATGGGCTTTGCTCTCCGGAAGGTCACAAAAGGAGATCATGTGACCCCCGGCATACTGCATCTGTCATCAATATGAGTCCATTGCCAAGGGTCTGGATTTCGACCTCACAACCAGCGGTCGTAAGTGTGACAATTGGTCATCGGCCGCTTTTTTCAGTGCCTTTGTAACTTTGAGCGGTCTCTAAATGAACTGTTGTATGTTGAGGACTACCTATAAAGATGACAATACTCTGATCTGGTTACATTAGACCTTGGTTCTTATCATCTGAAACAGGTGGGTATTCAGCAGGCTCGGACCAGTTCTGGAGAACCGGCAGCAGAAATTTTGAGTAGTTCGGAGAACTGGCAAATACCACCTCTGACTGCCCTCGCCCCCATCTAGTCTCTGCCTCCCAAGTCCCAGCTGATCGGCTGGGTCTTCTTTGGTTGCCCTGCAAGGAGAACGGAGCTGGAAAGCAGGTTAATGGGGTGGGGAGGGAATGGAAATTTTGCAGTATCCTTCCCCTGCCATGCCCACCAAGCCACACCCACAGAACCGGTAGTAAAAAAATTTGAATCCCTCCACTGATATGAACTTTGTAAATTTTTAACATCTTGATGTTCAATGTTTTGATCCTGTCATTGTTTCATTCTGTCATTTGTGGTCTTGGAAGCCACCCAGAGTTGCTTAGCAGAGTTATATAAATTGAATGAATGAATGAATAAACGAACGAACATGAGAGCAGTAATTTGAAAATGTGTCTTTTTGAGAAGACAAAACAGCAAGCCAGCCTTCAACTCTGAGTACCTTAACTGCGTTACAAGAAGAATGTAGACATAAGCATTGGACTAATCTCATTGTTCTTCTTTTTGGTGTGTTGCAGTCTTGGCAAAGCAAGGATCCCACCATCAACGATGAGGCTATTGCTAAAGAACTACAGCTGGAAGAGAATTCGCAGGTAACGTAGGGTAGAATTTACCTTACTATTAAATGCACTGTTTCTATTCAGTCTTGCGTGCCATGCCCACCTTTCATTTCAGTCTCCATTTCTGCAGGAGTCTTTTCAGAATCACGGTTTCCAAGAGTGATTTGATGGAGCAGGGAAACCCTTGTTTTGTTTTTGTTTTTTGTTTTAATTAAAATCCTTATTTCAGCTTTATTTGGCCAGCATCACGCTGGGCTTTTTGTTCATAGGAGGTTGTCTTCCATTTGCAGATAGAACCAGCAACCAGTGCAGCTACTGGCAGTATAAGTGTCAATATGAAAGAAAAGAAGGAAAATATTGCTTTTCCCATCTTCCCTTTTTAGAACTTCGATACAAGGTAGTCCTCAACTTGCAACCATTCATTGAGTGACTGTTCGAAATGACGACAGCACTGGAAAAAGAAAAAGACTTATAACCATTTTTCACACTTAATGACCATTGTACCTTGATCCCTGTGGTCACGTGATCCAGATTCAGACGGTTGGCAGCTCATATTTATAACAGTTGAAGTGTCCCTTGAGAATCAAAGTCAGTGAGGAAGCCGCATTCACTAACAACCCTGTTGGTAACAAGCAAGTGGTTCACTTAACAACTGTGGCAAGGGAAATTCTTGAAAAGAGCAAAGTTCACTTAACAACTGCCTCTCTTAGTGACAGAATTTTTGGGCTGAAATGTGGTCGTAAGTTGGGGGTCTACCTGTACTTGCTTTTTAAGTGTCTCCTTAGCCTGGTGACATTGATTTCCAACCAAAAAGAATTCCAGGGATAATTAATAAAAAGTCTTCAGAAACAGTCTCCATTGTCAACATCAACATTCTAGAGACATACCAGGAAGGGAGGAAATAGTTGTTAACATTCACACAGTCAACAAGTAGGCATAACTTGATAGGTAGCTTGATCCAGGCTGCAAAAGTAAAAGCAGATTAACAGGAGTTGGAAGGGACCTTGGAGGACTTCTAGTCCAACCCCCCAAGCAGGAGACCTTCTACCATTCTCGACAAATGGTTGTCTTCTTAAAGACCACCAGGGATGGAGCACTCACAATTTCTAGTGGCAAGCTGTTCCATAGGTTAGGCAGGTTCTAGGACATGATGATGAAATACCGGAAGTGACAAAATGGGCCTGTTTTTTGGCCTCAAGGCCGCAGAGGCTTCCCTCGAGCCTCTGGGAAGCTGAAAAAGGCCTCAAACGGGCCAAAAATCAGCTGGGGAGATGCGAACATGCCTAGTGCAGGTAAGGGGATGGCAAGGGGGGGATCGCACATGCATGCGCAGGGGGCGAGGGAGGGGGCATATGAATTGCCTTTTGTCTCCTGGCATATGCGTGCATGCAGTTTTCGGCACAGGAGCCCAAAAAGGTTAGCCACCACTGTTCTAGGACAGGGGTCACCAAACTTTTGGACCTCAGGGACCACCAAACTCATAATTTTAGATCCCAGGGACCACTAACTGGCTCTGTGGGCGTGGCCTAATTTGTGGGTGTGGCTTGGTGGTCATGTGACTGGCTGGGCATGGCTTGCATGTAAATATTATAAATATATATAAATATTGAATTTGTTATAAAAAAGAGCAACTTTTACCCAAAATTAGGCAAAGCAGGCAGGCAGATTGAGTTGCTCACAGAATCACAGATTCATTCAGAAATCCATCTGCCATTGGCTAGCTCAGTCTGTCACATAAAATTTGCTTGCAAGCAAACTCACAAAATTTACTCACAACACACCATGCGTGTAAATATTGAATTTTTTATTTTTTTAAAAAAGCAACTTTTACACAAAATCAGGCAAAGCAGGCAGATTGAGTTGCTCACAGAATCATTCAGTGATCTATCTATCTGCCATCGGCTAGCTCAGTCTCTCAAATTTGCTTGCTGTGAGTCTGCACTGAATTTGCTTGCAAGCAAACCTTCAGTGTCCTAAGGGAGGTTCAGCTGTGCCAAAGATCTAAAGATTAGCTAGAAAGCAAGAAATCCAACCATTTCCTGCTTCCTAGCTAATCTGAATCTTCCAGCACAGCAGAACAGATGATGGTTGGAAAAAGGAAAAATAGCAATTTAGCAGGCAAGTTTGCTGGGTCAGGAGTGAGCAGGTGGGGAGGGTTCCCGCAGGCCACGTGGGTGGCGTAGCCTTGTGTTTCTGTGCAGCCTGGATTAATTGCTTTGGGGGGCGCCCTGGGGGTGAGATTTCTCTGCGGCCCACCAAAATTTTCTCACGGCCCACCAGTTGGCGACTGCTGTTCTAGGAGATTCTGCCATAACAAACATAACTAATAAGCAAGGAGTGGAGATTCTGATCACAAATTTAAGGCTTCTATACTAATTTTATTTTATTAATTCTTAAATTGAAACATCTGTGATTGTTGCATGCTTGACTATGGTGTAGTACCTGCGATACTGTACTTCATAAACATGAGGTCCTGGCAAAATATTGTCCTAAAATAATTAACTTGACTGTGGCCGTAAACTTTTCATCAGTTTTGGGCTTTTGCTGTACTGATCAGAACTGCAGTGGAAACTAGCTTTTTCTGAAACTTTGTTCTAGTAACTGTAAATTCTGTATATTTGTGAGTAAACTCTCACGAATTTGGTAGCCTTACATGAGAATCATTGAAACTTTTAAGACAAATCCACAATGCTGCCTACAAGAAATAGACTTGATAATTGGGAAGTAATATTGAAAGAAGTTGAAAGGAATATCGAAAGATATTGAAAATAATTTTTGATATTATCATGGATTAAAAAACACATGCATGTTGCTATTCATCTTTATCTTTCATCCTGCTTCATGTTTATTGCTTGTGGAATGTTTATTCTGCCAGTAGAAGTTCCATCTGGTTGTCATTTCAAAAATAAGATACCATAAAGACCATGTGCCATGTCATAAATAGTAATTCAAAAGTAGCAGAGAATTAGTCACTTAAAATGAGTTGAATCACCATCTAAAAATAACTTCCCTTGCAAATCAAATTGACAAGTATTTGATCTGACCACACATTTATTTTAAAAAAGCAACATTAGGAAGACTTTAAACACGGTGATGATGATTTTAAGAGTCAATGTTTTGAAATGCTTGTATTCCCTGTAATTCCTAAACCATCAGAAATTGGGAATGCCTGCTTAGTCACAGATGGTTTCCAGATGAGAGGTTATTGTAGTGTTTTTCTGCCTTCAATCATATTAACATCCCCTTGATATAAGTATATTTCTGTAACCCAGGCTTATTTGAAATTGAATTTATAAGCATGAGGGATTAGGGATAGCCGTAATGTCCAGAAATTATTATATTTGAGATGGTCCAAAATTGGAACCAATGTGACATCAGTATGGTTGAATCTCGCTTATGAATTCAGCTCCTTTGGAGCAATTTGGGGCTTTGACAAATCAAATCAAGCAACTTTGTTGCGGTCATTAAGAAAAGTGCTTTGATATAAATAGATTAGCTGGAAATGCATTGAAATAAGAGTTTGTAAAACTTGGCGGTTAATATGAGTCAGGGTTGGGTTAGAAAATGATCATTGCTTCCTAAGGATGAAGTGGTTTTATTTTTGTAAATAAGTTTCCAGGTTTTATATTATTTTAATGTATAATTTTATTTTCATATTGGTATTGTTTTCAATCCAATTGTGTCCTGGGGAAGAAGGTTGTTGCAATACAGCTTCAATTTTTCATAGGCACGAGATTAAAAAAAGTTATAGCACATAAGGAAAATAAATATTTTATATGCATTTCAGAATTAAAATGCTGGCAGAGTTGTCAAACTGTTAATTTGGAAAGATTAAATGCCTGGGTAGGTGTGTTTGAGAGGGAGAAAGAGAGGGAGGTGTTTGTGTGTGGACATTTCTTTGTTTTCTACAAGTACTGTTAGCCTGGCTTCAATTTAATACTAAAATAAGAAATATGAACACTATCTATTTAGCTGAATAATCTCCTGCTTATGATGATATAGAAATAGAGCCTGTGGGATTTTTGCTAATAATGTTATATATATCAGAATTGTGTGGGGAGGCAAGTTTTGATGTTATTCTTGGCTGAAGATTAGATTTGGGTAATGTTCCAAGCCCCACTAGGGGAAAACAAGTTAGCTTTCCTCAAAAAATAATAATAATAATAATAACAGAATGTTGTATTGTGTTGAGGCAAAATGAAGAAAAAATGGACTCACGTTTCCTCATTTGTGTTCAACTGAACCATTGAAAATCAGATCTGGTTTTATATTTGCAGCAGAAATACCGTATATACTCGAGTATAAGCCGAGTTTTTCAGCCCATTTTTTGTGCTGAAAAAACCACCCTCGGCTTTTACTCGAGTCAGCCACTACGGCACCATGCCTGGCCTGCGCTGGCGTGGCTGCAACCGATCGCGCCTCCAGGGCAGCATCGCCGCCGCGGCTATCTACCCGCTGAGGGACACACAGGCGACCCCAAGCGGCCTCTTCTTCCCCATTAACGGGCGCCCGGGGCCCCCGCGAGCTCCTGTGTTGTGCGCTTCCAGCTTCGCAAAGAAACTGCCAGGCTCCCCCACCCCCTAGCCTAGCAGTGAAGAGCTGCTCCGGGGGCAGCGAGACAAAGTGCCTGGCTGTGCCGTGGCGGGAGCCCCCAGAGCAGCTCTTCGCTGCTAGGGGAGGGGGCGGGGGAGCTGCCTGAGCTTGGCGACCCCAAGCGGCCTCTCCTTCCCCATTAACGGGTGCCCGGGGCCCCCGCGAGCTCCTGCGTTGCGCGCTTCCAGCTTCACCAACAAACGGAGCTGCAAATCTGGTAATCGCTTGCGGAGCCTCGGCACGAACCCCCTTTCCCCGCACTCCCCCCCCCCGCACTCCTCTGGCGGCAGCAGGCGGAGAAAGCCCCACTTCCCCCTGGCTTTGATGGCACGTGTGAGTTGGCTTCCCACTCTTTTTTTTTAAACTCTCCTCTTCCTCCTCCTCCTCTCCTCTCCCCTTGTTGTCTGGTCTTCCCTAAGGAAACTCGAGGGCTCACACTTCCAGGTGTTTCTCCCTGTCTTTCTCCCTGTCAATGATCTTTTCTTCCCTTCCCTTCTCTCAGCCCCATCCTCCTTCACCTTTGTCACCACAATCCTGAACAGATGAAGTTTGTACTTCTCAAGAAAGGTTGGATGTTCCTTTTGAGGAGGGAACCTAGTGTGACATCTGTATGTTGACCTACTACTGAGCCATGGCATGTGTGCACATGCAATGGAGGCATGAGGGAGAGCTGTGAAAGAGATGGTGGCTCTCCAAAACCGGATGTACATGCAGCACATACACATGCTTTTTTCTTGCAAGGGAGAGAGTGACTCTGTTTGGACATACAGATGATGAGGAGGAATCCAGTTTTGAAGGATTTTAACTCTTGTGTTTTAGCTTGGTTGCTGATTGAGCTAAGGTTTTTGTACTTTTAAAGTTATTGTTGATACCATATTGGTTTTGTTGGCTCTCTTTTCCACTTACAGAGCTAGTTTACTGTTTTTCTTTGAAATAAATATTCAAAAACATTTAACCTACTGATGCCTCAATTCATGTAATTTTATTGGTGTCTATTTTTATTTTTGAAATTTACCAGTAGCTGCTGCATTTCCCACCCTCGACTTATACTCGAGTCAATAAGTTTTCCCAGTTTTTTGTGGTAAAATTGGGTGCCTCGACTTATATTTGGGTCGACTTATACTCAAGTATATACGGTAATTGAATTTCAGAATTGGGTTAGTTTATTCATTTCAATGAAGGGTGTGTGGCCTTCATTCCATACCCCAATCACTTCCCAACACCACTAAACTTGAATCTCTCTTGATTGATTCCTCCACCCAGTGTCTATAGTGCCTATAGAAAATAGTGCTGGACTTCAATTCCCAGAATTCCTGAGCCAAGCAGGAACCTGTTGAACGTAGTTGGCTGGCTGGGAGCTAAACACCACAGGTCATAAAAGGGCCATTGTCGCCCACTCCTCTTCTAGCCCAGGAGTCTTCAAACTTGGAAACTTTGAAGACTTCTGGACTTCAACTCCCAGAATTGCCCAGCCCATTTTTTGCACTCTTTGCAGCGGGAAAGACAATTGCACGAAGATGAAGAATTTGCACAAACATTGGCTATGTTGGATGAGACTCCCAGAAAGAAAAAGGTAAATGGGAAATAATTACTTTATAAAGTCAATGGTTTTCTAATCTTAACTGCTGTATACTCTAACTTAGGGGTCTTCAACCTTGGCAACTTTAAGCCTGGAGGACTTCAACTCCCAGAATTCCCCAGCCAGCTTTGCTTAAAGTTGCCAAGGTTGGAGACCCCTGCTCTAACTGATGTGTGACATGCGATGAGTGAAGTTCAAACTTCAGGCTATTTACTCCTTCCCCTGAATTACTTCATCCCCCCAGGTCTGATGCACTTGGTTAAATCCTGTTACTTGCTCTGGATCACCTTAATGGGAGGAAAAACCCAATATGACAAATTAAATGTTTTGCTTGGATGGTTTGGGGGTTGGTGGAAATCAAATATCATTTGGCTGGCCTCTTTGTAGAAGTGTTCTGAAATTGTTGCCAATGGTAACTTCATCCCAACAATAGCAAAGCAAAACCAAGACACTAAGTCTGTTTATTGTCATAGCCGCGAAAAGAAGAATTTCAACAGTCAAAATCGGGCGAAGCAGGAAAAAACAAACAAGCTCAGAAAGGTAATCCCTTTTTATTTTATTGTAAGGCTTTGTTTAGGTTCTGTGTCACCTTTACTTATCTTTAAAACTGTCGCTCTCTCTGTAGGGAAAGCTACCGCTTCCGCCTTAAATTCCCAACCTTATTCCGCAAAGGATCAGATTCATTCCAAAAGTGTTGGGGGGTTGAATCTTCACCCTGAATCTTCTGCTACGAAGGAAGAGGTGGACTGGGGGAATAAGAGGGGTTCACCCAAGGCTTCCTCCAGGTCAACGCCACTCAAGCAACAAGCAGAGGCTATCAAAACCGAAAATGGGACCTCAAAGGGGGAGAACCTCAGGAAAGGAACTCCAGCAGGAAAAACCATTTCGCCCAAAACCAAGACGCCGACAAAGGTGAAGGTTTCTCCCGAACAACCCAAGGTAGGTCTGAGAAGCATCCGGAGGAAAGATTTTGGTTGGCAGGATCATTAATCATGAATGTCCTTGGTGCTCTCTGAGCTTGCTGTGGTATTTTTGCAGACATTTTATGACCCAACTAAGTAACCTCATCAGTGCCAGAAAGGAGGGATTTGGTGTTTATTTGTTTTTTTTAATATTATATACACTCGCTTCTAGCACTGATGATGCTACCTAGTTTGGTAATGAAATGTTTGCAAGAAAACCACCAAGCTCGGAGAGCACCAAGGGCCCCACAGTTCAACCCTGAGGTACAAATACTCTCCTCTATCGATATGTATAAATGTACATATGTACAATGCACATATATACATATCACATGTACACATATACGTATAAATGTATGTGTTCATGTGTATGTGTATATATGTGCGCATCATACACACAGTGGAAATAAATGCATTGAAGGAAGACTGGGATGTCCGATGGGAGCCGTAAAAGATGAGAGGTGGGTGCAGTGGATGTCCAAGATGTATTAGATCCATGTATATAAATGTATAATCGCTGAGAACAAGAGTCCATATAAGAACCGCAAATGTGATTCAGTAACTCTACTGCAGTTGAGAAAAAGCACATTCAGTCTTTTTTTGAGTAATCCAGGGATGTCCAAGCTTGGCAACTCTTCAAGACCTGTGGATTTCAGTTCTCAGAATTCTGGAAGTTGAGGTCCACACGTCTTGACATTGCCAAAGTTGGACATCCTAGCTGTAAACACTTCGGGGGGGGGGGGGGAGAGAAGAAGTGTTGAATAAAAGGAGGCTTTCTCCCCAGTCTCTTAATGAACCATGTTTGTTTATGAATGCAACTTCTTTTGCCAAGATTGACCCAAGCAGAATTTGAAAAGAATATCACTTATGCAATGGGTTTCATTTTTTCCTTTTGAAGTCCGTCAGTCCCGAGGACTCTGTGGAAAAGAAGCGGATAAATTACACGGCCTACAGAAGCTTCCTCAATCGAGAAGGTCCGAAGGCCCTTGGCTCTAAAGAAATACCCCAAGTGAGTCTTAAAAAAAAAAAAAAATTGAGCCAAGAAGGAAGCTTGTCCTTCGATTAATGTTCTCAGGTGCCTCTCTCTAGGCTTTACAGCTGGTTAACCCTGTAAACTTAACCCTTCTGGTCACACACATACACCCCCACCCCCCGTATATATATTTATTTATATTTATAGGTTTATATATTTATTTAGGGCGGCGAAAATTGCTTGGAAGGCATGACGTTTGTGATTACCGGAATCTTGGAATCGATCGAACGGGATGAGGCCAAGTCTCTGGTTGAGCGCTACGGGGGGAAAGTCACCGGAAACATCAGCAAGAAGACAAACTACCTTGTGAAAGGGCGTGACTGTGGCATGTCCAAGTGTGAAAAGGTATGTAATGGTGACATGCAGACATCAGGGGCCCTTGGGGTTTGGATCCTTCCTTGAGCGTCGTTAGTGCCCTCTGATCCATATCTCCACCTGCTGGGACAGTTCAGTAGAACCTGTTTGGTTGCAGAGATGTAACTAGGAGATCTCCCTCCTTTCCGTAGCAGAAGAACAAACTTGGAAAGGATCTTGGAGGTCATTTAGTTTGAGGATGTCAAACTCGATTACATTGAGGGCCGCATTAGGGTTGTGTTTGACCTGGGGGTGGGGGGATGCGCATGGCCAGGGTGGGCGTGGCCAGCTTGACGTCCCTTGTGTTGGGGGTGCCTGTGGCGGTCCAAGCACTCTGCCAGCAAAAACAGGCTCCTGAGCTCCATTTTTGGCTGCAATGGCCTACTGCAGCCCTTTGGTGGCGAAAAGAGCTCCATTTTCACTGGCAGCGGCCCCACAGGCTAGTCCTTCGCTGTATCCAGGGCTGCTCTGCAGGCCAGATCTTAGCACCCCACAGGCCGGATCCATTCCCCAGGCCTTGAATTTGACACAGCCCTGGTCTAGTCCAGCCCCTGCTCAGGAAGGAGTCCCTACATCATTTCAGACAAATAAGTCTCCAATCTTTTCTTAAAAACCTCCAGTGATGGAATACCCACAACTTTGGGAGGCAAGCCATCCACCAGTTAATTGTTCTCACGGTTGGGAAATTTCTCCTTCGAGCCATGGTGTTGCAGTGGTTAGAATGCAGCATTGCAGGCTGACTCTGCTGACTGCCAGCAGTTCAATTCTGACCAGCTCAAGGTTGACTCTGCCTTCCATCCTTCCGAGGTCGGTAAAATGAGGACCCAGATTGTTGGGCACAAGTGGATGGTTCTATAAACCACTTGGAGAGGGTTGTAAAGCGCTGTGAAGCGGTATATAATAAGCCCTATTGCTGTTGTTATTAATTCAAGGTCGCTTCTCTCCTTGATTAGTTTTCATCCATTGCTTCTTGTGCTGCCTTCTGGTGCTTTGGAGAATAGGTTGACCTCTTATTTGTTTTTCCAAATGTTTTGACACATAAAAGTCACTATGGAAATATGACTTAACCTCGATCTGAATTTTGCTGACAGGCATCGGCTTTAGGGACGAAAATAATCGACGAAGACGGTTTGTTTGACCTGATACGAAATACTCCAGGCAAGAGGTCCAAGTATGAAATAGCAGCTGAAATGGAGGTTGGTACTCCTGGGTAGCAATTCGTGGCTCGATGTTCCTACTTCCTGCCATCCCTACAATTGTGTTAGGGGAGGAAGATTGGCAGCCAGGAAAAGGCCTGTACTGTAGGGAGGTGGGGAAGGATGCTGCCGTTGGCTCAGAAGTTATGCGAAGGTGGTCGGGGTTTCCTATTTGCTGAGAAGGTGAGAGGAATCCACATCAGGAAGAAATGGGAAAAGTAAACTTCTCTCTTTCCATGTGCTCCAGAGGGAATTTGCTTAAATGCAACTGTTGAAAGAAGGGATACAAAGATATTTGGACTGGAAGCAGAGAAGGTGCTTGGGTGTGGGTCCACCACGCTGTACCTATTTGTGGTGCTCCAGGATTATTTGACACCCAGGCTGTTGACTTGCAGCTGTTGTGGCCCACCGGCAGCTGACAGAGCTGGCAGCAGAGTCGGACAGTGAGGAGGTTGGGGAGGAACCTGGGCTGGGTCTGGAAGCTGAGGAAGGCTTGGGGGAGGGCTCTGCATCAGAGACAGAGATGGGGCCAGGGCAGGCTGGCAGTCAGCAACTGCCTTCGGTTTCGGACAGCAGTGAGAAGGGGGTGCTTCTGGAACCGGTTCCCAGCCTGCGCATGTGCAGAGCTAGCAGAAGACAAGAACAATTGAAAAACAGGGTCGACTCAGGAGTAAGGCCACGCCTCGGACATGATTAGCCCCTCCCATAGGACATAAAAGAGGAGTGAATGGGATGTAAGCTTTTGCAGGAAGCAATTAATTTGCTTGGACGGTTGGATGGAAAAATCCTGTTTGACTCTGTGTCAAGTTTGGCCTTGCCCTGTGCCTGGCAATTCGTTCTCTGGCCCCATTCCAAGTGTGATAAGGTGGGTGTTTATCAATATTCCCCTGAAAGACTGTTTGTGAATCCTGGCCAGCTGTGAATGAATGTAATTCACAGCTGTGGAAATAAAAGAGGTTTTGTTGGGATTAAGATGGTGTTTTATGCTTTCTAAGGAAGCCTAGGTTAGAACAGTAGCATCCCAGAGATTCCATCCTACGTCTCCCTTTGTCTTTCAAAGTCTGTATTAAACCAGGGAATTGAGGCTCTGAAAGTAACACTCAACTGTATTGCTCGTTACCTTCTAGTTCCGTGTAGTTGGTTTCTTGAAGGGTACCTAGGTTTGTTGATGGGTAGAATGAAAAATTACCTGATGAAATGAATGGATGGAGCTACTGAAGCTCCCTTTTTATGTGCTTGCCAGGGGGGTAAAAGCAAATAAAAGCAGGGGAGGTGGGACATAGGCTTAGACTTGTTCCTTTCTTCCTAAATTTGGGTAAGATGTTTCAGATGCAGGAGGGGGAACAAAAGAAAGAATGTGCCAATTTAGAACTGAATTGGTGCTGGATAAAATCTGAGAACTTTGGAAACAAAGAACGTATGTGCCAAATAAGTAACCTAAACAAACATTTAAAATATACATTTTTAATTTAAGGGATTTCTACTATAGCAGGGATGTCCAACCTTGGCCACTTCAAGACTTGTGGACTTCAACTCCTAGAATTCCCCATGGCTGGCTGGGGAATTCTGGGACTTGAAGTCCACAGGTCTTAAAGTGGCCAAGGTTGGGCACCCCTGTTTTATATAGCCGCTCTGGTGTGTTGAGAACGGATATTAGTCCTCTTATATAAACTAAATCTGGCAGTTGCCAATGGAGATGGGGAGAAGAATTCCCTTGGCTTGGCATGAATAATATAATCGAGTGAATCTCCAGATAAGCTCCCCCCAAAATACTTAAGATTTCTAAACGCTTCAGTGATTAGGTTCATGCCAAACACTAAAAATGGCACATTTGGTTTTGACTTAATCCTATATCTGAGTCCAAATTGTCATGCTCCATGGTTTATAACAGGGGTCTTCAAACTTGACAGTATTTAAGACTTGTGGACTTCAACTCCCAGAATTCCTTCTCCAGTCATGTTAGCTCAGGAATTCTGGGAGTTGAAGTCCACAAGTCTTAAACTTGCCAAGTTTGAAGACCCTTGCTTTACAACATCGTGGTTTTTTTGGCCGGTTGCATTAATTGGCAAAGGTCCACCTTCATTCTCAAGGCAGCCTTTTCCTGTCCTTTCTTTCTTTTTTTTGCTTGAAGGCCAAGAGAACAAAGTCCAAGGTTGAAAAAACGTCTCTGGAAACAAAAGCTGACAAAAGGAAACCGAGCCCTACAAAGCCAGATTCCAACTCCCGGAAAAAAAAACCTTTCCTTGTGGAAAACTCGGAGTCTTTTAAACCCATCAAACAGGAAGCCGGGCCAGTAAGGAGAGGGCTGGACTTCCTGGAGGAGGAGGAGGAGGAGAGGAAGAAGAAGCAAGTTCCCAAGGCGGAAAAGAGCTCGG
This sequence comes from Hydrophis major, assembly GCA_033807585.1. NCBI lineage: Eukaryota > Metazoa > Chordata > Lepidosauria > Squamata > Elapidae > Hydrophis > Hydrophis major. The sequence continues at coordinate 68,254,782 of CM066333.1, forward strand.
CTCATGAAACGGATCAAAACAGAGAAGTGTTATTGTGGGTGGACAAGTACAAGCCTACCTCTCTCAAAACGATCATCGGGCAACAAGGCGAGCAGAGCTGCGCCAATAAACTCCTGCGTTGGCTTAAAAACTGGCAGAAGAATTCTTTCGAAGACAAACAGGGTAATTATATTATTTTGGCACGTGGTCTCTTTTTTTTTTTTTAGTAGTCTTCGATTTACAGCCATTTAGTGACCGTTCGAAGTTACAATGGCGCAGGAAAAAAAGGGACTTAAGATCTGTCATGCCCTTGGTAGAGTCAGACTCTGAGGGAGAGGAGGAACAGCTGACAGGGAGTGGAAATGTGGTTCCAGAGGTTGTAGAGGAGGCTTGGGAAGGGCAGAGGCCGGCTGGGCAGTCAGAGGAAGAACCAAGCCCATCCCCTCTGCATCCTAGGACACGCAGGGAGGAACAGAGAAGGAAACAACTTGGCTTATGAGAGAGGAAGCGGCCATGATCGCCCTCATTGGTTGCAGCTGGGGAGAATAGTATATAAGAGAGACGGCTAAAACACAGTGTTGCTAGAAGCAAAGCGTGTGTTATTTTGGGCTGAAGTTATCTTGGTTGGCATCCTTCCAACAGACTGCCTTGTTATCTCCTTCCAGTTGGTAATTACTTATCCTGGTCCGTTGTGGAATTTCCTTAATTGTAGTTTGTTTTGGTTTTTTAATTCACCTTCATCTGCTCATTGAGTTTGGACTATATTGTTTTCTTTTGAAGACTATTTTTGAATAAATTTAATTTCCAACTGAGAATTATTGAACAGTGGGGCCAAGTTGAAGGCATTAAAGGACATTTATTTACGTTTTGGATTTTGTTATGTTTGTGTTACACTCTGGGTTATCACAAGATCATTCTTCCCCCTTTCGACCCATGCTCTCGTGATCCAAATTCAGACGCTTGGCAACTGGTTCACATTTACGACAGTTGCAATGTCCCGGGGTCAACACGATATCCCCTTCCAATAAGCAAAAGCCAGATCCCCTTAACACACTAATTTAACAACTGCAGGGATTCGATTAACGGGTGGCGAGAAAGGGTTGTAAAATGGGGCAGAACTCACTTAGCAATGGAAAGTTTTTTTGGGGTGGGGGGTTCAATTGTGGTTGTAAGTCAAGGACTACCGTTAACCTTGATTCGCTGTAACTGGTAGGCCAGATTGGACTATCATCCCCAAGATTAGTGAATCATCAGGTGGAGAAAGCAGCTGATAAAGCAGAATTACCAATTGACATTCAGCTGTGAATTTATTTAAATCCTTTTTTTCCCCCTAAAGCACTAAATTATAGGAAAATGAATTAGGCTCCTGGGAAACAAGATTGGATGCCTCCCTTGATTAAAATAAAAATATCCTTGAAACAGGCATGGATCATTTTTATCTCTAAGATGCTGGTTCTGTTTATACAGACCTTTTAAATGGGAGGCATTTCACATATGAGAGTCTTCCCCAAAATGGCATGCTGTCAACAGAAGAGTATAGATTAGATTAGTGTTACGAAAGAATGGATTAAACCCTAAGGCATTCATGTTTAATTCCGTCGTTAAATAGCATCAGTAGAAGAAACTTCAAACATTTGAATCACTGTTTCCAAGCTTGCCTAAAAGTCCTTAAAAATGCCAAGCACACCCTGTTAATCTTTGTTTTGACTTGGTAGCAATTTGCAACGGGAATGTACAAAAGGAAAACTCTTCACAATTGCAGCATTTTCTCACCTGCGTATCTGGCTACATCTAGCCAAGCTTCTTCCTCGCTGTATTTATCAAGCAGGTGCATCTTAAGAGAACATTGAATGGCATGTTCGAATTAAATTAAATTTGAATTGAATTCTTTATTGTCATTGTACGTATATACACAGTATACATACAATGAAATTCACGTAACACCCAGAGACCAGACTCAACATGGACACACATGTCCCAAACACCTCCCCACCCACCAAAATTCCCCACCCCCTAAAAACATACAAGCATCCGCACAACAGACCAAGTAATGCTGTCCAACAGCTCACTGATGGTGGTCCTTAAGTTCATTGTTAAGTGCAATTATAGCTCTGGGATAAAAACTATTCAGAAAATGTGTGGTCCAAGTTTTAATTGCTCTGTATCTTCTGCCAGAAGGCAATAGTTCACAAAAATTGTGAGCAGGATGGGAAGAGTCTCTGAGAATGTTGTGCAACTTCCTTAAACAGCTAGGGGAATTGTTCCTGAAGCTATGAGAGTTATTCTGTAGGCTGTGTAACCGGAGTTATTTTATTGAATGAAAATTTCACCTGTCGTTCTCTCTGTGTCCCAACAACAGCTAAAAATCCCCTCCATTTTCTCCACAGTCAAATCCAGTAAGTTTGGAAGCAAAGATGATGGCACTAGTTCCAAAGCAGCTTTGCTTTCTGGGCCCCCGGGAGTAGGCAAAACCACAACGGCATCGCTAGTTTGTCAGGTGAGTTGTGTTTTCACACAGGTAGGTTTCCAAGAGGAAGAGGTGGCAGATCTAATCTGCATGAAGTTGAGGTTTTCTTAGGGTTTTTGGGGGGAGGGAGAATGAACAGTGAACAAACATTTGTTAAGAAAGCTACGTTGCTCCATTTTATGACTTTTCATGCCTCGGTTGTTAAGCAAATCTGGCTTCCTCATTGACTTTGCTGGTCAAAGGGGATTATGTAACCCCTTTTGTGACCACTGCAACCTTCGTAATACGAACCAGTTACCAAGTGTCTGAATTTTGATGATGTGACCATGGGAATGCTGCCACAGTCATAAGTGTGAAAAATGGTCATAAGTCACATTTTTCAGTGCCATTGTAAACTTTGAACGGTCACTAAATGAAGCGTTGTAAGTCAAGGATTACCCATATAATATCTCTGCCAGTATTTGCACCACTACTTTTCAACCATTAAAAGGCTTGTCTATATCAACTCATAAAATATTTCTATGGTCATTTTAGAGTTACCAACAGAAAGGGAGGGGGGAAAGGGGTTTGAAGGAGCAGTGAGGCAGTTTGGAAATCGAAAGTGCATTCCATAAATAGTTTTTCAAAGATAGTAACTAGATGCCTGAAGTTTCTGCCATGCAAAATTCTAACTGGCATTGATGACTCTGGGCTATGGATTTGTCCCATTAGAGAATGTGAATTATGATACCCCCAGGGGTGGAGGGAAAACCAGGGTCAAGGGTGACAGTGAATGATGTGCCTCAGAATGGGCGACACTCAGGCAGTGCTGGACATGTTAACTTCCAATAAATCATTTTGGAAGTTTGGCTCATGATTTAATTGGGGTGACTGCCGGAATCCTGACAACCTACCTGGTTTCTTGGTTTCCCTCTCCTGTATGGTTCCAAGCTGGTTCACAAAGCTTAACTGAGATTACGGGATTATTTTAGAAATTGGCATCTGTGCCTGGACATCAAATTAAGCATGCTGATTTGTTGCGATCACGAGACCAAGACGAAGACTTCAAGTGTTGTTTCAGGCTGCCTTCGTGTCTCTCCATTGGCACAATTAACCCTGATGGCTTAATTGGAAATGCTTTTCTGTCATCAAAATGGCTTCAATCTAGCTTTCCACGGCTAATCTGAAACAAACGCTGTGCCAAGGGTTGGATCCGCCTGCTGTGAAAATGAGCCAGCGGGCCACATATGTGGTTGGGTGTCCCTTCCCAAAGCTGTTGTCTTCATTTTTTTTAACCAAAATCAGGAACTCGGTTTGAGTTACGTGGAGCTGAACGCGAGTGACACCCGCAGCAAGAAAAGCCTGAAAGAGGTGGTGGCCGAATCGCTGAATAACACCAGCATCAAAGGATTCTGCTCTGGTATTTTCTTCACTCTGATCACGGCGGGGTTTTGTTCTTTGGTGAAAAGTTGGAAAATCTAAATGGAGGCGGTGATCCCTGTTTATGATTAAATGGCAGCCAAGTGCATAAGACCATAAGCCAGGGGGTGTCAAACTGGATTTCTTCGAGGGCCAGATCAGCATTGTAGTTCTCATCTGCAGGCTGGGGGGAGGGGGGGCAGAGGGTTGGCATGGGAAATTTGGGGGCCATTTATTTCAGCCTTTATCAGCCTGGTTTTCTTCCTGTTGTGTGTCTGTTTTGCGGCCCTTTTTCACCCTGTTTGAGGCTCATTTTTCAGCCATTATGGGCCCTTTTTTATTCAGCCCAATTTATGGCCGTTTTTCAAGTCTTTTTTGGCCTGTTTGGGCCCAGGTTTTTGCCTATTTTTCAGCCTGTTTTGGCCCTGTTTTTCAGCCATTTCAGTCCATTTTTTGGCCTGTTTTTCAGCTGTTCTGGACCCTTTTTTCAGCCTGTTTTGGCCCTGTTTCTCAGCTATTTTTTCAGGCCGTTTTGGGCCTGGTTTTTGGCCTGGTTTTCAGCCTGTTTTGGGCCCAGTTTTCAGGCCATTTTCGGCTGGCAGGGTGCTGCAGGAGGCCATGGAGGGTGAAAACAAGGTGCGAAGGGGCTGCACATGGCCCATTTTAGCTGCCAGAGCCACTGCGGGCCAGTCCTTTGATATTTTGCAGGCTGGCCCCTCAGGCTGAATTTAAGCACCCCGCAAACCAGTTCCAGCCACAGGCCTTGAGTTTGTCACTATAATTCAGCATCAAACAAGCAATTCTACAACAGAATCCCTCGATTTCCAATAATCCGGTAATCTGATTTCCACACCATTTCTTTTGGTTTCCCCTCCTCCATCCTTAGGGGCGTCACATTCTGTCAGTGCAAAACACGTCCTTCTAATGGATGAGGTGGATGGGATGGCTGGCAATGAAGACAGAGGTGGGATACAGGTAAGGAATGCATGAACCTGACGTGTAAAGGAATACTTACACTTAACCAAAAAGAAACCCTCAAGTCCAACTTGCTTTAATGTATCTGTTTAAAATATATGGGAATCTTAATTTTGTGACAGCATTTGGATCTGCTAGATCCTGTTCAATGCGGACTACTCTGTTGAGTAGTTACTACACTGGTTCTGGACTTCATCATACCCTGTCTTTTTTTGCAGGAGCTAATTGACCTTATTAAGCACACAAAAATTCCAATAATTTGCATGTGTAACGACCGGAACCATCCCAAGATCCGTTCTCTGGTCCACTATTGTTTTGACCTTCGTTTTCCAAGACCGAGGGTGGAACAGATCAAGGTAAAGAATCCTTCCCAGAGTTTGTTTTTGGTCTCTTCTCATACTTGGGGTGGGCTATTTTCTTGGAGATTACTTTTAGAGAGTGCAGGTGATTCATTGAGCAGTAGAAGCGAATGGCCCCTGGAAGAAAACTCAATTCATGATTTTGGCTACTTTCATCTCTAAGTTGTTGGTGGGTGCCTACATTGTAGAATGTTCTGCTTGGAACGTTAGGTGATCTGTCATCCTTAAAAGTACATTTTTATTTCCAACTACCATGTTTCCCACCCCTGACTGTGAAAGAAAAGAAAACATGCGAAAGATCCACATACAAATACCCGCGAGAACCGCAGAAAACATATATGTGTGTGTGTGTGTGTGTGTGTGTGTGTGTGTGTGTGTGTATATATATATATTATATGAGAAACACGGTATATATATACCGTGTTTCTCATATAATAAGGCCATGTCTTTTCTTTTTTTTGAGCCCCGAAAAAATGGCTAGGCCGTCTTTGGGGGTGACTTAATTCCCCCCCCCCCTTGCATCTTCAGGCAGGCGGCAACGGCTTGGATGTTGACCTCAGCGTTGGTGGGGCACTTCGTATCGGGGTCAACGCAGGCAGCACCATATCCTGGTGTGCAACAAAAGTACTTCCTAACGGCAAGCCCACCCCACCATTCCCCCCCCCATTTCGCATGTTTTAATATAGGCCTTAATTTGGGGGGGAGGGGCTTAATTTCATTTTATGCCTATAAAACATGCTGGGACTTCCTATTGGGGGAGGCCGTATTGTTGGAGAAACAGGGTATGTATGTATGTATGTATGTATTTATATATATATATATATATGCGTGTGTGTGTGTGTATATATATATATAAACACACACACACACACACACATACGACAGGGTCTTATTTTGGGGGTAGGTCGTATTTTCAGGAACTGGTATGTTCATAGATTCATTTGTAGGGTTTGCTTTGGGGAGGCACATGTTAACATGCTGAATATATGTACTGTCTTTGAAAATAAATATAAAAGGTGGTTTATAACTCCTTTAATAAAGCTTGTAGAAATTTTGACTTGTGCCCAATGAAGTTGCAACCTTTTGGATTAGTTCCCCCATGTGCTATTTTTATTTTATATGCACAATCTGAAGTGGCGTTTTTAACCACAGTTTGAAGTTGTCTAATCAAGAAGAAGCAGAACCAAGAATACAGGTAGTCCTCGACTTATGACTACAGTTGAGCCCAAAATTTCTGTGGTTAAGCGGGGACAATTGTAAAGTGAATTTTGCTCCGTTTTACAGCCTTTCTTGACGGAATTCTTAAGCATATTCACTGCAGTTGTTAAGTTAGTAGCACAGCCATTAAGTGAATTGGACTTTGCTTGTCAGAAGGTCCCAAAACGGGATCTGGTGAAATTGGGACACTGCAACAGTCATAAATGTGAGCCAGTTGCCAAGCATCCGAATGTAAATCACGTGACAGTGGTCGTAAGTGTGAAAAATAGTAATTAGTCACTTTTTTCAGTGCCATTGAACTTCCGAATGGTCACTAAATGAACTCCTTTAAGTCGGGGACTACCTGTATTGAAAAGTTAGTTGCTTGGGCAGGAACAGAAACACGTAATTTTTATTTATTTATATATATATATATATATATATATATATATATATATATATATATATATATATATATATTTGTTTTCTGAGGTTCTCGCGGGTATTTGTATGTGGATCTTTGGTTATTCGGGTTTTCTCCCGCGTAAGATTGGAATTATCTAGGCAACGTTTCGATGAAGTCTCATTCATCATCTTCAGGCTTGGTCTTCAGCTCTGTGCTTCTCAGAGTGATGTGAGCTCGCAGCTGCTTCTTCCTTTTAACTGCTCCTGGGGGTGTGACTTGATTGGCTGGGGGCTTGGCTGTGTTCTGATTGGATGGGGGGGTGTTCTCATTGGTTGGGGGTTTGGCTGTGTTCTGATTGGTTGGGGGGTTGGCTGTGTTCTGATTGGCTGGAGGCGTGTTCTGTTCAGGTGGGGGCTTGATTGTGCTCAGGTTAGTCTTAGTTGCTGGAGGGTTTGAGCTGGTGAGCTGTGATCTTGCTGTTTGGCTTCGAGTTCGTGGTCGTGCTGCATCTTCATGGTGGGGGTCAGTTCGCTTCATGTATGGTTCAGAGGGGTTTGAGATGGGTAGTGATGCAGCTGCAGTGCGGCTTCTGGTCCGTGGTCGTGCTTCATCTTCTGTGTGGGTGTGAGTCTGCTTTCTATGTGGAAGGAGCACCCATGGGATCACCCCTCTCACCTGTCATCGCTAACCTCTACATGGAACACTTTGAAACACAGGCTCTAGAAAAATATGATCACAAACCCAAACTCTGGCTCAGATACGTAGATGACACCTTCATAATCTGGCCACACGGGAAAGAAAAACTGAACAACTTCCTCACACACCTCAACAGCCAACACCCAAAAATACAATTCACCATGGAAACAGAAGCTAACAACCAACTTCCCTTCCTAGATGTCTTGGTATACAAAAAATCCAATGGCTCCCTAGGACACACCATCTACCAGAAGAAAACACATACAAACCGCTATCTACACGCACTCTCACACCACCACCCAGCACAGATCAATTCCGTAGCTGAGACACTTATCTCCAGAACAAAATGCTTAGCCGATGAACAACACCTCGAGACCGAACTACACACTCTTACCGGCGTGCTGACAGCCAATGGATTCCAAAGAAAGAAGATCACCCACCTAATCCAAAAAGAAACCCCAGCCAAAATCCAAGACAAAGAACAAGAGAATGGCAAAGCCCTCCTCCCATATATAAAAGGCACTACGGACAAAATCAGCAAGATCCTCCAAAAACACAACATTAAGACAGCATTCTGCACAAACAGAAAGATATCCACCATCCTAAGAAACCCTAAGGACAGTATCGAGTTAGAAAATCAAGGAGTATACGAAATCCCTTGCACTGCTTGCCCCACCACATACATTGGACAGACTAACAGAAGAATAGGTGCACGCATTGAAGAACATAAGAACTCAATCAAAAAGGAAGAACCGACCTCTTCCCTGGTCCAACACCTCAAAGCCACAGGACATGAGATTGACTTTAAAAATACCAGAACTATCGCCAAAACCGAACACTTCAGCAGCAGAATCATCAGAGAAGCCATAGAGATAGAAAAACGCCCACACAGCATGAATAAACGAGATGATGCCTCCCGCCTACCAGCCATTTGGAAACCCGCCCTCATGAACAGACGCGTACCTAACATGAAGAACGACACCAGACCCACACCCCTGAGAGCCACACAAGATGCCACCACCACACTTCCACATAGAAAGCAGACTCACACCCACACAGAAGATGAAGCACGACCACGGACCAGAAGCCGCACTGCAGCTGCATCACTACCCATCTCAAACCCCTCTGAACCATACATGAAGCGAACTGACCCCCACCATGAAGATGCAGCACGACCACGAACTCGAAGCCAAACAGCAAGATCACAGCTCACCAGCTCAAACCCTCCAGCAACTAAGACTAACCTGAGCACAATCAAGCCCCCACCTGAACAGAACACGCCTCCAGCCAATCAGAACACAGCCAACCCCCCAACCAATCAGAACACAGCCAAACCCCCAACCAATGAGAACACCCCCCCATCCAATCAGAACACAGCCAAGCCCCCAGCCAATCAAGTCACACCCCCAGGAGCAGTTAAAAGGAAGAAGCAGCTGCGAGCTCACATCACTCTGAGAAGCACAGAGCTGAAGACCAAGCCTGAAGATGATGAATGAGACTTCATCGAAACGTTGCCTAGATAATTCCAATCTTACGCGGGAGAAAACCCGAATAACCAAAGATCCATATATATATATATATATATATATATATATATATATATATATATATATATATATATATATATATATATATATATATATATATATATATATAATAATAATATATATATTTAGCTAGCAGCTTTTCCTGAACTCTTAAGACAGTAGGAGATTGAGACAGATTTCTGTACGCTCATATTTCTACAGAAATGCGTACAGATCTGTTTAATGTATATATAAAAAAGAAGACATTGGTTGATATTGAGGTAACATTTCCAGCTCTGTCAATGAACGACACACTACTTTTAAGTCCTGTATGGACCCACAATTTTTCTCCATTTGCTCATAACAAAACAAATGGCTTTTGCAGGGCGCTATGATGTCCATTGCTTTCAAAGAAGGGTTAAAGATTCCACCACCGGCAATGAACGAACTCATTTTGGCAGCTAATCAGGATATCAGACAGGTGAGTTACCTATCAAGACAGGTTATCTGATGCATAATTCTGTTCATGGTTCCAGAAACATTTGATTTGATGCAAACTGAAAACAGGAAGCATTGATAGGGAAAAAGAGGGGCTTTTTTTGTTGTTGTAAGAAAGGAATTATTTTATAAAATAAGGTGACCAGTGGGAAATATTGATTTGTAGCATTTCTTTATCAAAACTTTGTAATGTAAGATTTTTTTCCTTACTCAATAGGCCTTATGAGCAAGCCTTTGTGCTTTCTTTTTGTTGAAAGGTGTTGCATAATCTCAGCATGTGGTGTGCCAGAGACAAAACCTTGACTTATGACGGTGTCAAAGAGGATGCCAGTAAAGCCAAAAAGGATATTAAGCTGGTAAGTTGATGGAAGGCCCACATCCATGCAACGTACTTCAGGAAGGGGTTTGGAAGCATTTAGAAATCCTTCAAGTTCGAAATGACTTATTTAAACCTTCCTAGAAATGCCCCCAAGGCAACACTTGCAGACATGTCCAGGCTCTATTTTAAGTCCCGAATACTTATCATTAGAGCCTCATCAGAAAGCCTTTTAGCGGGATTAGAACTACAATTTGATCTCAAAACTGGAATATCGTTGAACTCTTTAAGGGTTTTAAATTTGAAACATTTCTCATGATGCTACTAAAAACCCAGTGGCACCTAGATACAGATCACATTTTTTTAGAAAGGAACTGCAGACATAAGATTTTGGTAAGGTTTAAAAGAAGCTCACTTTTACCAAGGAAGAAAGCAAGTCCCTGTTATTGACATATTTGGCAGTGACACCTGATTGCAATGCAAGCAAGGAAGAGGGAAAAAAAATACAACCCATGATAATGTAGACAAGGTGGTTTGTAAATTTGAAGAGAAATTGGTTGTTTACTTAAACAACCAGTGCTTTGTGGACATAAAAAAATCAATATCTTTCAGTAGGCACATAGCAGAAAAATCTAATTCAGGATTCTCCTAAAGTTGGAAGTTTATGAGATGGGGGAGTGATTCTGCTCAGAGACCAAAGCCACAAATGAATAGAATAATAATAATACTTCACATTCTAGACAAGGCATATTTTATATTTTTCAGAGAGTTAGAGATCTATTCTCCACTACTCCCAAGAAGTTCCAACTCACCTGTTGTTGTAAGCGGGTGATAGAAACAAGTGCCAGCTCACCTGCCCAGTGTTTTGTGTGCTTCAGGAGCATCTGATCCACCCTCGTAGCTGTTTCCCTGAATGACTTTCCTTTCTCCAGGGTCCTTTTGATGTCGTGAGGAAGGTTTTCGCCAACAGAGAAGAGTCTTCTCACATGTCTCTCATAGACAAGGCAGACCTGTTCTTCCACGATTACTCTCTGGGACCCCTGTTTGTGCAAGAAAACTACATCCACGTCAAGCCAGTCGCTGCTAGGTAAGTCCTGATCGTTGTTTTTGACAAAGAGTTGTTGGCATTTAAGACAGCAGTAAACGTCGGCCTCAATACGTGCTTCTCCCCTGCCTTTTTCAGAAACGACTTGAAGAAAGAACTCATCTTACTTAGCAAAACCGCCGACAGTATTTGCGATGGCGATTTAGTTGACCGCCAGATTCGCGCTCGACAAAACTGGAGCCTTCTGCCCACTCAGGTTATCCTGCTCTTTTGTTCTGGTGTAGATTTAGATGCAGTTAAAAATGGCTTCTTGCAAAAAAATAAACATGCTGTCATCTTTAAAGCCAGCTTGGATGATGATGATGATGATGATGATGATGATGATGATGATGATTATTATTATTATTATTATTATTATTATTATTATTATTATTATTCATTTTTCATTATTTTTCTCTGCAAAACCCAAGGGATGTGGTGAGGAGGGGTTGACAGTGCCTTCATGGCAACATTATCAGTTTTGTTTTTATCCCACCTTTATTATTTTTATAAATAACTCAGGGTGGCAAATGTACCTAATGCTCCCGTTTCCCCCACAATCTGTGAGGTGGGTTGGGCTGAGAGGGATTGACTGATCCAAAGTCATCCAACTGGCTTTCATGCCTAAGGACTAGAACTCATGATCTGGTTTCTAGCCTGGTGCCTTAACCACTAGACTAGGGGTGTCAAACTCAATTTCAATGAGGGCCGCATCAGGGCTGTGATTGACCTCGGGGGGTGGGGCTGGTTGAGCGTGTCCAACTGGGTGGGCGTGGCCAGCTTGATGTCATTCCCCAAACCGTTGGCATGTTTCTTCTTTGCATTGGGTAGACCAGGCTGAAGCCACACTGGCTGGATCTGGCCCATGGGCCTTGAGTTTGACACTCCTGCACTGGACCAAACTATTTATTTATTTTTTATTTATTTATTTGATTTGTCAATCGCTTACAAGATAATAGGTATAAGTATATACATAGTTATGAATACATGAAATGGGTACATAAAAAAAAAAAAAAGAAACAATAGGATTGGGACGTTGGTGCGCTTATGCACGCCCCCTACAGACCTCTTAGGAAAGGGGTGAAGTCAAGAGTAGACAGTCTAAGGTTAAAGTTTTTGGGGTTTGGGGAAGAAACTACAGAGTCAGGTAGAGTATTCCAGACATTGACCATTCTGTTGCTGAAGTCGTATTTCCTGCAATCAAATTTGGTGCGGTTAACCTTGAGTTTGTATCTATTGTGTGCTCTTGTGTTGTTATAGTTGAAGTTGAAGTAAGGTTGAAGCTTGGAAAAGTATCAGAATTCAGAATTTTATTTCTTCCTAGCATAAGCTTTGAAATATTACTTTGTCTAGCATATTTTATTTTATCTGGCATATATTATCTAGCATAAGCTTTGAAATATTATTGCAACAGATGTCAGTTTTTTAACTGTTCAGTCATTGTGGTTCAACTGCATAATAACCAGCAGTTGATTTGAGTAGCACATTTTTTAGGGCTCCAAAGCAGTGCCAATTTACCTCCTTTCAGATTTCTTAAAGGCCATGTTTGTTAGAAGAAGAACAATTAAATATGATGTTTATTTTTTGTAAAAACATGCAGGCTTGTATTCTTCATGTTCTCTTTTCAAATAACAGAAGACTGGGGAGAGTAAAGATATTTCTAGAGCATTTGAAAGAGCATTCCTATGGATAAGTTGCTCTAAATCAAGAGCTGCAGATGAAATAAATGTTAGATTTGACAAGTAGAGAAATCTAGTGATATTTACAAATCTGTTGGGTTCTGGAATAATGCTTTTAGAACAATGCCCCTTTCTATTAATTTAAAAAGGCAAGAAGAGAAAATAGAATAATTCTGAATTATTAATTTCCCATTAATGGTCCCATAAACTTGGACCCCAGTTTCTTGCTAAGGAGTTTTAGCTTCAGATATTTTGTGGAGAGGTAGACCTTCTCCCCCACCTGGAATGACCACTGCTGACTGATGAGGGGGGATCCCTGGAATACTTAGGCATTGGGATGAAGTCCATGCTACTCACTACTCTGAAGGGGCTGGTCCCATGCTACTGTGGAACACCATTATTGAACACGACCTCCGTGAAAGGCAGGAGGTCTCCCAATTGGACTGCTGATAATTCACATAACACCTCAGGTACTGCTCTACTGTGGTGTTCAATCTCTCTGCCCCCCCCCCCATATACCATTGGTGCTCGGATGAAAGGCCAAACTAAGTTCTTGGGATGACCCAATAGGCTGCAGGAACTCCCTCCAGAACTTAGCTGTGAACTTTTTCTGCTTCATTGTTCTTGGTCCTTTGCTCTGCCTCCTCAGCTGTATTTTATCACAAGCAGAGAAAGTGCTAGAGCAGTTTCCCTTCCTTTTCAGGCCATTTATTCGAGCGTCCTGCCTGGGGAGCTGATGAGAGGCAATTTGCAAGAATTTCCAAGTTTCCCGAGTTGGCTGGGAAAATTTTCATCCACTGGAAAGCATGACCGCTTCGTCCAGGAGCTTTCTATGCATATGAGTCTCAGGTAATACAGGCAGTAGTCCTTGACATACAGCTGCAATTGATTCCAAAATTTCCGTTGCTAAGCGACAGTTGTTAAATGAACACCATTGCAAAGGGTGTTCTTGGCCAGAGCCATCACTTGATCCTTAATCAGGAGCTGGGAGACCGAGTGTTGCCCTTTCCTAGCTCAAGAAGCCCTTCCATCACTCTTGTCTGAATCCCTTTGTGGCTTCATGCTTGCAATGGCCTGGACGTGGCACTGTCCCTTTAGACCATGTGGGAACTCAGTTGTCCCGAATGCAGTAGACAGTTGATGTGCATGCCTCAGTGCCCCCTTTGCTTTCATGCTTGAAGGTGCAATTCAAGGTGCTGTCTCTAACCCCTGAAGCCCTAAATATAGCCCAGGCCTCTGGTTCTTTGGAGGCCCACCTATCCCCTCCATCGGATTCAATCCCACAGAATTCCTGCGTTCTGGATCCCTTCAATTAAACCATTTCCTCCAGTGGGCACACAGAAGCATGCCTTCTCCGCAGGGATCCTTCGAGATTCCCGCAGATCCCACCTTTCTAGCATTCCAGAAGGCCTTAGGTTGATTTGATTTGATTGCTTCTTTGTACCCTATGACTATCACTAAGTATTGTACCTTATGATTCTTGACGAATGTATCTTTTCTTTTTACATACACTGAGAGCACATGAACCAAGACAAATTCCTTATGTGTCCAATCATACTTGACCAAATAAAGCATTCATTCATTCCTGGGCCTTGTGGTAAGGTGGTTCAGATTATGCGTGGCTGCGGTTCACCAGATCTGCCATCCTTTCTGGCCGTTACTTTCTCATTTCGTAATGGTTGCCTTCCTTTCTCATTTTATCGGTTTTATTGTACGTTCTCGAGTTGGAGTCGGACGGGGCTTCCAGCAAAGTCTGGGCACATTCTATCTTCCGGCTAAAATATATTCCTCCTCCCTCCTGACAGAACGCACGCGAGTAAGAGTGCCGTCAATCTGGACTACCTGTCCTATCTGCGAGATGCAGTGGTGAGTCCGTTGGCTCGCCAAGGCTCTGACGGAGTCCGGGACGCTGTTGCCTTCATGGATTCTTACTGCTTGTTGAAGGAAGATGTCGAAAACCTCATGGAGATCACCAGCTGGGCAGGCAAGCCCAGTGTGTTTTCCAAATTGGATTCCAAGGCAAGTGATCGGTTGGTTATCCCTGCCTGTCAATGCATTGGGCTGACTTCTTGAAAGAGGAGCTTTGAGAAAGATCAGTGATCAATTTCAAAATACATGGCCCGCTCCCAAGGGGTATAGTAAATTAAACACACACACACATACACACACAGATCTCAAAACCCAGGCGATTGTGGCAATTGATGTTCGTGGTTAATTGCCAGGGACGCAGAAAAAAGTGTGATCTTTCGGCCACTTAGAATGCCTTGCACGTTATGTCTCTTAGTCACCAGAATAGTACAAACACCGGCTTGTAAAAGAGAACGCTGAACTTATTCATCTGCAGCCAGGAGTGTCAAACTCAATTTCATTGTGGGCCACATCAGGGCTATGCTTGACTTTGTGGGGGGAGAGTGGGGGGGCTGGGCAGGCATGGTCAACTTGACACCACTCCCCAAACTGCTGGCATATTTCCAGTGGTGGGATTCAAAAAATTTTTAGTATTGGTTCTGTGGGCGTGGCAGGGGAAGGTCCCATTCCCTCCCCATCCCACTAACCTGCTTTCCAGCTCCGTTCTCCTGTGCAGGGAAACAAAAATCAGCTGGGACTCAATGGGAGGCAGAGAAGAGATGGGGGAGGGGCCAGTCAGGGGTGGGATTTGCCAGTTCTCTGAACTACTCAAAATTTCCACTACCGGTTTTCCAGAACTGGCCAGAACCTGCTGAATCCCACTTCTGCATGTTTCCTCTTCTCACTGGGTAGAGCAGGCCAAAGCCATGCTGGCCTGATATCTCCTCTTTGCAGGGGTAGACTGGGCCAAAGCCATGATGGCCAGCCCCTTACATTTTCCAGGATGGTCCTGCAGGCTTTGTGTTTGACATCCCTGGTCTAAAGCAGATCAGAATGTGGGTTTCATTGACTCTCCAACCAGTTGCTTTGGTAGTGGAACTAGGCAGGTGCTCAAGGGTAATTGTTTGATGTAGTAAACAACCACAAAAAAAAGACATGAAACTAATTAGATTTTTGGAGGGTTTTTTTGGGGGGGCGGGCGGGGGGGACATAGCCATATCACAAGAGGAGCTGATTGAGGGTCTTGGAAATCTTTTTGTTTTGACTTGACATTCTTATTCTCTTTTGATATGCTTTCTTTTCTGCATCCTATCTGAAAAATTCAGCTTTTTTATTGGTGTAGTTCAAAAATACCAGGCTCGGCATGCTACGTCCAGTGTATTAACCCCCCCCCCCCACACACACACCCCAGTTTCCCATCTTTTAGGAAATAATCTCAAAGAGCTCTATCAGCTTGTGTCCCTTGTGGAAGATTTTAAGCTTATTGGACTCCTTTACTTCATGGGAGGGGAGTTCAGCATGGAAAAAATTTCAAAAAAAAGAAAACACATGCCATTCTCTTTCGTTTGCATGTTACTGGCAAAGGTTGAAAATGTCATATTTTATTAGTGTATGTATACCTAGCACTAGTAAACTTTCCACTGAGAAATTTCAGATAATTTGCAAGATACTGCAGAGTTTCCCATAGACTCAATGAACACAGATACAGATATATGTTTTGTTGTATGCTGGGTTGCTCCTGTCTCATTCAGATAAAAGTCCCCTCACCCTCTATGTCAGCATTACTCTCCCTCCAGTGTGCGTTGTTCAAGTGCAAAAACACGTGCTGGTAAATATGGACATTAGTCAGGAAATGAACTTATTCCTGTGGTATTTTTGCAGATGGCAAATAGTAGTTGCTAAATGAGGAGTCACTGTAATGCAATTTGCACCTTGTCAATAATTGCTGAACCAAAAAAATGGGGATCCTATGCTTACAAGTCTTCATTGGTTTGGCCGCCACAGGTTAAATCGGCGTTCACGCGCACCTACAATAAAGTTGCACATCTTACGCCATACTCCCTGCAACTTGCACCAAAGTCGAAGCGAGCGGGCTCAGTGGACATGGAAATGAGTGAAGAACTGGAACTGAACGAACCCGAGACCGATCAAGGGAGCCTGGAAAGTGATGCAATGATTAAGGTACACTCCCTTTGGCAGCGCATTTAAACATGCAAATTAACAGGTGGTCCTCAGTAAAGGACCACGTGTTTAAGAGACGTGTTTGAACTTACAGCAGTGCTAAACCAAAAGGGCCTTGCGAACCGTTCCTCAAAGTTCCAGCCATCATAGCATAGAAACATTTTTACCGTTGACTTAAAGACCGATCTGTACAATGTTTTTGAATAGGTTTTTGGTTCTAGAATAATCATGGTTTATTTCCCCTCCCCCCCTTTTTTTTAAATTGTTGTCTTCTCCCCCCTCATATTTTTACTTCCGTGCCTTGTGATTTGCTAGTTGTTTGGAAAAGTTAGGCGTATAGTAGGGTGTCCTTTTGGTTTTTTTTGTTTTAGTAAATAGGTGGAAAGGTTTGCAACCGAAAAGTGAATTAGTGAGTTTAGCTAGAGGCACTGTGATTCGGTTTACATTTTTAAAAAATGTTTTCTTTTTGACAGAAAAAGACCAAACCTGCCAAGCCACCAAAAGCAGAAAGAAAGGAAGAAAGGAAAAAAGGAAAATCAAAGAAAAAGAGCTAAATAAAATTGTCTATGCAAGCTTACTATTGGACTGTGGGCACAGCTAATGGTTGGGCAAACCAGTTGCCTTGTTAACACTGCACAACAACAGCAGATATATATAGATCTATCTTTTTTGCAGAAAAAGAGGCAAACAGAATTCATATTGTTCAATTCCTGTAAATACAGAAAGAGGCTCAGCTCTCTGGGAGAAAAAGAGTCCAAGCTGCTAGTGCTTCCCTTCACAAAGCTTTTTTTCTTTTTTAAGAAATGCTCATTATGTTGCTACCCATGTATATAACAGATAATGAACAAACCCTAATCAGTTATTCTTTTTTGTATATGAAAGTGCAGCACCGTGTAAAAGTTGCAATAAAACTAGTTTCATATTTTTAACCAGTTTTTATTTTTATTTTAAATGCATTGCACAGTAATGGAACTTGTCTTACATATCTGCTTGGAAGCTGATCTCTAGCAGTTGCTTGCACAAATGACTGAATTCAATGACCACCTGACCAGCAGAGTCAACGGGAGAATCTAGATTCACTTAACAATGGTGTCGCAAACTTATCAACTTAATAACCGTGGCAAGAAGAGCATTAGGATTCCAGCAATTGCTCTAATTAAATCATGAACTGCGAGCCAAACTTCAAAAAGCATCAAAGGATTCATTAGAGGCGACAAAGGATTCATTAGAGGCACTGCCCTGTATGAAGCCAATTTCTGGCCTACATCATTTCCAGTCCCCTGTGACCCTGTCGTTCCCCCCCCCCCCGGGCATGTCATAAATCAGATTCTCCAATTGAGCATGTTCACAGGCTGGGTGTCATCAATCACATTCTCCAATTAAATATATTCCTGGGGAAAAACTGGTAGCTTAGTTACAATCTTTTAAAGATAAGAGTTGGAATGTACTTTCACTTCCTATCCTTTTTTATGGCAATTACTAAAACAGGTATAGGAATGTTTTATGAGTTGACAAAGGGTGGTAAAATGGGGCAAACTCAATAAATGTCTCACTGAACAACAGAAATTTGGGGCTCCGTTGTCGTCGAGGGCTGCCTGTGTTCATCGTTGTTTACTTGAAGTAACTTGCGCGGCATCTTGAGCCGCACCATTTTGCTAAGGACCGGCTTGGTTTATTAAACTTCGGTTGCTCCATTTTAGATCGAAGAGAAGCCTTCTGTGCTTGTTTTTCAACCGTACAGCGCATCCTTGCAGAGTGGGGAGTCGGTGCCCTCGGTCATGCTCCGATGTCTCATCTTCACTCCTTTGGAGCTACACATTAAGCGTACAGGATTGCGATTTATGTGATTGCCAATGTATCGGCACGAGGGGTCCCAAGCAGAAAAATCAGTGGGCAGAATTGGCAGTATCGTGGAAGAGGGCCCAGCACACACAACCCACATCCTTCCACATACACAACACATTGTGGAAAGCAAGCGAAAGAATCTTGGTTGCGTAGAAGAAGCAAAACAATTTGAGAGGTCTGTGTATGGAGATGAGTGCACATGAGAGAATGGCCAGTTACTGTTTTAGATACAAACAAATGAAGGTCCTTTAATATTCTAAACATGAAAACGAAGATTGGGCCACTTAACTTGATTGAAATTATTGCTCCACTTCTGGCTTCAGGTACGGTGTGCAATCAGCTGTTCTGCTTAGGCTGGTGGCCTCGACTTTTTCTGAACACATGGGACATGCGCCTTCGCTCTGCAACAAGCTATTGAAAGAAGACACTTTCACTACCTCCCACAATGAGCATCATCTGTGCAGGTTGCAAAACATTATACTGACATCTAGGTTTGCTGTCTGCCTCTGTCAACAGATTCGCTTCAGTGTCTTAAAATGGATGATGATTTGTTTCTCCAGTTGATAGAAAAGGAATAAAATTGGCAGAGTGCAAGTCTACCAATTTATTATTATTAGTCAAAATAACCAGAGGCTAGATGTCCCAAAACATTAATTATGTCCATGTTTTTCAACAAACTAGACATTTTTAAAATACAGAGAGAGGACTGGGAGAATGTCAAATAGAAAGAGAATATATACTTTGTCACTAATTTGACATACCATATAATATTTTGGCAGGCCATACAATATTTTGGTACAGTCAATGTACTGTCTAACATTAGAAATGTCCAGACAGATTCATAGACAAGATCAGACACCTCTGTGTGCAGGTACAGACACACACAAAGCAAACTAGGTTTATTTATGATTTGTGAAAAAAATAACAAAGGTTGTACATTTCAACAACTTAAATGGAGGCAGGTGTTAATTTTAGGGAGAAAGGTTTTTCCCCCATTTAAATTTATCTGCCAATTACAATATTTCTAAAAGTATCACCTCTGCTGATAGCAGTTATCCCAGATACTTAAGGAAAATAATGTTCAGCAAAAAAAGTAAGAGGACTACGTAGTTATTTGCCTATGCAAATTGGTTTAAAGTCAGAGTGATATTTCCTAACTGAAAATTATTATGTGATCCTAATCAATCATCACTTAATAAATAAAATCTCAAACACAGATGGATATATGCTGTCAGATCAGTCCTAATGCAACCAATAGGACATTTTTGTAATGGAGCTTCTGGCAAAAATTGGTTCTGCAAACACAAACATAGCAAAAAAAACCTCTTTTCTTTGGCTGCTTATTGGCTGAAATAAATGATTTAGGAAGATGAAAAAAAGTATGTGAAAATGGTCAACAGTCAGATAATATAAGCAGGACTGATTTCGACTTGGTAGAAATCTTGAATTTTGTGGCAGGAAAACGTTCTTGGCATATAATTAATCAGAGAGTGAAAAAGGTTGCAACTCACATTTTGAACTCTGAGCAGAGCGCCGGGAACTCACAACGGGGGCACAGAGTCCAGTCATCTCTGACCATATGTCGTCCCTAGAAGAATTGCAAGGGGGTGCCGCGTCAATGGGAAGGAAAGTTAAGTGCCTTTCTTGGAAGTAATTACAGGTAATCCTTAACTTACAATAATTCATTGAGTGACCAAAGGTGTAACAGCACTGAAAAAAAATGACTTATGAATCCTTTTTCACACTTATGACCATTGCTGCATCCCTGTGGTCATATGATTTACATTTGTATGCTTGCCAACTGGTTCATGTTTATGACAGTCACTGTGTCCCCAGGAGGTGGGGTGTTACATGATCCCCTTTTGCAACCTTCCGACAAGCAAAGCCAACGGGGGAAGCCAGATTCACTTAACGATGGTGGCTACTGACTTAATAATGGCAGCACTTCTCTTAACAAACGTGGGCAAGAAAAGTCATAAAATGGGGCCAAACACCCTTGACAAATGTCTCACTTGGCAACAGAAATTCTGGGCTTGATTGCAGTCGTTGAAGACTGCCTGTATATTCTCTCTCTCTCTCTCTCTCTCTCTATGTATCATCTATCTAATCTATCTATCTATCTCTATTAATTTAATTTATTTATTTATTTATTTGTTTTATTTATATTGCCACCTATTCGCCCATGGCGACTTGAGGCAGCTTATTCAATGGAAAACCATATTTAAAACAAATAAAAATAAAAAAACAATAAAAACAAACAAAATGAATCAAATAAATTATTAAGTACAATAGAACAAAATCTGGAATAAATAAATAAATCACACACACCCCAACTCCCACCCCCTGCCCTGAAGACAGCAGTTCACACTAGCCATTTGATGGGCTCCATCCCACTCTAGCCCACCCAAGCCTGCTGGCAGAACCAGGTTTTCAGTGCCTTCTGGAAGGGCATTAGAGAAGGGGCCATTCTAATCTCTGGGGGGATGACATTCCAGAGAGACGGAGCCACCATGGAGAAGGCCCTTCTTCTGGGTCCCACCAGGTGTATCTCCCTCAGGTATGGGACCCACAACATTCCCTGCCTCCTCGCTCTGATGGGTCGGGTAGATGTGACTGGCAAGAGATGGTCCCTCAGATAACCTGGTCCCAAGCCATCAAGGGCTTTAAAGGTGACAACCAGCACCTTGAATTGCACCCGGAAGCAAATTGGCAACCAATGCAGCTCCTGTAGGAGAGGTGACACATATGCACACTGGGGTCTGCACAAAACCATGCGGGCCACTGCATTTTGCACCAATTTCAATGAGACCTTGAGGTTTTTTGAAGCACAAAGCTCAGATTCCCAATGCAAAGGGGTGGCCCTCAGAGGCTCAGCTTCAGGAGCTGAAAGGCGGGAAAATCCGAGCCCCAGGAGTTGCTCACCATGGACTCACCGTCGCAATGCAATATGGGAGGTTGTTCTTACAGCCTGGGCATAGAAGCTCACATTCGGGGAGCATGAAGTCACAATACGGGCACGGCGTGGTGGGTTCTTCCCCTTCCCCTTCGGAACTGTCCGGCCGCCTGATAGCAAAATAAGAAGCCCATTAAGATCGATTTTTTAAAAACTTGTCAGTTGCTTTCCTTGCCTAAAAATTATATTCTGTGCTCCAGTATAGTCACGTCGCAAGAATTTTCGTTAAGATTCTTGGCCCTCCGATCTATTTTCAATTTGATTAGAGCCGCGGTGGCGCAGTGGTTAGAATGCGGGACTGCAGCTAATTCTGGTGAATGCGGGCTGCCAGCAGTTTGGCAGTTCAAATCTCACCAGGCTCAAGGTTGACTCAGCCTTCCGAGGTGGGTAAAATGAGGACCCAAAATTGTTGGGGGCCAGAGGCTGACTCTGTAAACCGCTCTGAGGGGGCTGTAAAGCACTGTGAAGAGATATATAAGTCTTAAGTGCTATTGTTATTGATTGTTGGGAGGGGTTATCTCCTTGCTCCATATTTTGCTAGCTAAAACAAATCTAGCTAGTTTAAAAAAAAACAAATCTAGCTACTTTCAGACTCAATAAGCTCACACAGGAATGTGGGGAAACATCAATGCTCTGCTGATTGGTCTGGGAGCAACCTCATTGTTGGCTTGTAAGATACAGTAAACCTGAAGGTGCACTTGACTTGGTGGTACATGTTCCTGGCGTTTTTCGGCTAATTCACCACTGCCTTCTTCCAACTGATTTACAACCCAAGGATTGACCACCATTCAGTCAGAGATGAAGAAGCCTCTTGAATGAGAAGCAAAACGTCTTCAAAGGAAAACAAGAAAGTCCAGTGTTGCCTCTTCAAAAAAGCACCTTTTGGGACAGCTGCCATGATTCACTTAACTGTGAAAGGTCGCAATATGGGGCAAAAATTCACTTAACAAATATCTCGCTTAGCAACAGAAATACTGGCCACAATTGTGCCTGTAATTCAAGGACCACCTATGTTCGCAGGATAACAGACTAAATCAGCATAGACAAGATTGTCATAAGAATCCAGTTATGCACCAATGCATTCCTAAACCTTGGTTAGACAGAATAACCATAAGCTCACCGGACGAGTGTTTCAATTCTCCTTTTGTATTTCGGGTCAATTTTATTCCGATATTCTGGTCTCATCAGCATAGCAGCAAAAGCAAAAGCCGATTTTTTCAGTCCTGCTCGGTGACATTCAATTACCGTTGAGGTCAGGATGGGTACAATATCTGAAAGTAAAACAACAGACATCAATCACCCTGCAAAGACATTTTACAGTTTAGCTGCTCGTTGTCAACTGGCAGTCAAAATTATCTAGATTGCACAAGAGTTGTTGCTGATAAAATGTAACCTCCCAGAATTTGAAGAACAAGAGACCATCTAAAGATGATAGCCAAAGAGGTAACACCATAGCAACGATATCAGTAACGCACGGAAGAATTTCCAATCACCAATCAATGCATTGATGCAAGCCCTTGTTGTGGTTCAATGGCAACTGGCGGAGAGGGCAGCAGAGTTGAACAATGGGGAGGAACATGGGCCAGTCCAGGAGTTCTGGGAAGGACTTGGAGGAGGGTCCTGCATCCGATGCAGAGATGGGGCCAGGGCCATCTGGGAGTTATGCGCTGATTCTGGAGCCTCCAGAATCTGACAGCAGTGAAGCAGAGGAACAAAGGGAGCCTGTTCCCAGTGCGCGCAGGTGCAGAGCTGCCAGAAGGCAAGAATAGTTAAGACAAAAGGGGCGACTGGGAGTAAGACTTGGAGGTGATTGGCCCTCCCATAAGACACAGAGGAGGAGCAAAGGGACAGGAACCTTTGCAGGAAGCAACTTTGTTCGTACTGGTCAGTTTGAAACCTGAAGCTCGGTATCGAATTTGTGTTCCATTTTAGCCTCATATAACTAATTGGACATTTAGTCATTGGCAGCATTTCAAGGAAGATAAAGGTGCGTGCTTATCAGACTTATCTGGAAGGAATTTGGCAGACTTCCGTGGGACTATTTACAAACTGTTTCAGACTCATTTCAGGCTGTGAATAACTAAAATTCACAACCATTGCAATAAAGAAAAAAGGATTTTGGGACGTGTATTTGTTAGTGTCTCCATAAGCCTTGATCAGAACAGCCCTATTCAGCAATCTCTACATGATACAGGCAATAATTAAATTTTAATCTATTTATAGCAAAGTCTAGATAACTTGAAAAAAAATCTCTTTTACCTCTATTATAAATTGTTACACTTCCAAAATAAAATAAAAACAAAGAAAAGGATGAAGACAATATAGATCACGTTATCAAGGAAATGAAATGAGTATGACAGAATAGGAATCATATTTTCCAGTTTAACACAATAATTTTAATAAAAGTTGCCATGCTCAACTCTTTAACGAAGCAGAAAATATCCCCGAATCCCTCAAAAGGGACAGATTTCTGGTTTGGGTAACACTTACGAGATGGAAACTTGCTGATATTATTAGCAACACGAATGAGCATACGTGCTCCTTTCATGTGGTCCCCGCGCTTAACATGAATCTGAAATATACATGTGAATCAGGCATTATTGGTAATATTTAGGAGCCATCCATAGTAAACAAGGAAAAAAGCAGATGATCATTAAAGGATTGGTTGAGTTTTGTGGCTATTTACAGAATGTTATAATGATTTTCTTTGCTACAAGTCCTTGAATTGATCATTCCTCCACCTTATAGTAATACAAGTAGTCCTCAGCTTACGATCACAGTTGAGCCCAACATTTCTGTTGTTAAGTGAGACATTTGTTAAGTGAGTTTTGTCTCATTTCACAACCGTTCTTGCCACCGTTGTTAAGTGTATCACTGCAATTGTTAAGTTACTTAACTAGGTTATGGAATGAATCTGGCTTCCCCAATGGCTTTGCTTGTCAGGTGGTCGCAAAAGGAAACCACATGATCCCAGTGCATTGCAACTGTCATAAATACATACCAGTTGCCAAGCCTCTGAATTTTGATCATGTGACCACGGGGAATGCTGCAATGGTCGTAAGTCTGAGAAATGATACATTTGCATTAAATTTCACTAGTTTGGATTTAATCTTTCTCTATTAATGCATACATGAAAAAGTAGTTACCTTTACTAAAATGTAACTGTGTAGAATCATCAGGTTTGTAGCCATCTCAGAGGGTATTTTAATTTTCTGTACTTTTAATTCTAAATACATACTGAAGAGAACATCGTGGGCTTTTCGATAATGCCCTTTTTAAAAGAAAAACAAAACCAAAAAGAAAAAAGAAAACCAAAGCAATTAAATTTCAGTAAAATAGTTAGGCTCTTCTCAAACCCTTTCAGATCAAGCTATGTGCTAAAATTTAGTTACTGATTTGTCAGTAAGAC
The DNA here is from genome assembly GCA_033807585.1 of Hydrophis major. Taxonomy (NCBI): domain Eukaryota; kingdom Metazoa; phylum Chordata; class Lepidosauria; order Squamata; family Elapidae; genus Hydrophis; species Hydrophis major. The sequence continues at coordinate 68,279,598 of CM066333.1, forward strand.
ATTACAACCACAATGCCTTATCATCAAATTCACTTTAAGCTGGGTGCGTGAATCTAAAACGTTAAATTCCAGTAACAAAGGGGGAAAATCAGCTTAAATTTAATGGTGTGTGGGATGCCCACAGTATGTGAAAATTTAGTAGTCAAAAAAATGGATTCATCTTCTAGTTATGTTACTTCTCCAAATGAGACCTGCTGAGCATTTATGAGGTTAAACTAACTATTTGGTTTAATCCAGAGCAATGCTGTCATACAAAATGTGGTTTGAGCAGGGGTGGCAACTTTTAAGAAACACTGAAAAATAAACTCAAGCTTTAATGCATTATTTTAAGTTTCACAATGGAGAGACAATGTTCCAGTGTCCCTCTTCTTTCATGCATGACCTCCTGTGTTGTATTGGTCAGATTTGCTGTCCAGAAATGAACCACCCAAAGGGACATACCTGCGCACTGTTCTTCTCGAGCGATGATGATCGCTGTCCGAGCAGCTTCTCGGTATTGCTTTAATGCCATGTAGAGTCGAAAGAGATATTTGGCTTCCTTCAGAACAAAAAGAGAGAGTTGCATCTCAGAGTATGCCAAATTCCTCCTATCTTCCGGCTGGATTTTCGGAAGGCTTTGTAAAATAAACCGCTTGCATTTGTTCTGGCTAAGTGCAGTGAGCAATAGCGCCATACGACGTTTTAGCTTTAAAAAACCATCGATGGCTCTACGATATGAGCATAGGGCAGTCACGACATGTGGTTTTGTAATCTGCCAGAAAGTAAACATCGTAAATTAAAAAAAATATTTGCGGGGTCCTTGGTGCTTTCTGAGCTTGGTAATTTTCTTGCAGACGTTTCATTATCAAACTAGGTAACGCCATCCGTGCCTAGAAGGGAGGGAAAGGGTCTGCTCTCATTTTATGGTCTTATTTGAATAGTTGATCTAAATGTTTTTGTGGTCCTACTTCGCAAGAATAGAGTTTCTTGTTTAATTTAGAGCTGTAACAGACTTCTGCAAGTCTGATTGCGGTCTGCCTTCTCCTTTTCCATATATCCCTGTGATGCTTCCAAATAGTATCTTTGTTTACTGGAACTGTTTCAAAGAATGTTTGACCCCTCTTTGGTCAGATATGAGAGATTCCATTCCATAGCATATAATAAACGTATTTGCATTTGCAGAGGGGCAGAGGTATAAGATTTGGCTCACATACTATTTGTTGTTTGGATAAGAGGGCGAGAGACAGGTAACTTGATTCATACACTGCTCAAAAAAATAAAGGGAACACAAAAATATGACATCCTAGATCTGAATGAATGAAATATTCTTATTAAACACTTTGTTCATTACATAGTTGAATGTGCTGACAACAAAATCACACAAAAATTATCAATGGAAATCAAATTTAGCAACCCATGAGGTCTGGATTTGGAGTTACACTCAAAATTAAAGTGGAAAGAAACACTACAGGCTGATCCAACTTTGATGTAATGTCCTTAAAACAAGTCAAAGTGAGGCTCAGTAGTGTGTGTATGACCTCCCTACAACGCCTGGGCATGCTCCTGATGAGGTGGCGGATGCTCTCCTCAGGGATCTCCTCCCACACCTGGACTAAAGCATCCCCCAACTCCTGGACAGTCTATGGTGCTACGTGGCATTGCTGGATGGAGCGAGACATGATGTCCCAGATGTGCTCAATTGGATTGAAGTCTGGGGAACGGACGGGCCAGTCCATAGCATCAATGCTTTCCTCTTGCAGGAACTGCTGACACATTCCAGCAACATGAGGTCTAGCATTGTCATGCATTAGGAGGAACCCAGGGCCAACCGCACCAGCACATGGTCTCATCTCGGTACCTAATGGCAGTCAGGCTACCTCTGGCGAGCACATGAAGGGCTATGCGACCCCACACCATTACTGACCCACTGCCAAACCGGTCATGCTGGAGGATGTTGCAGGCAGCAGAACCTTCTCCATGGCGTCTCCAGACCCTGTCACGTCTGTCGCATGTGCTCAGTGGGAATCTGCTTTCATCTGTGAAGAGTACAGGGCACCAGTGGCAAATTTGCCAATCTTGGTGTTCTCTGGCAAATGCCAAATGTCCTGCATGGTGTTGGGCTATAACCACAACCCCTACCTGTGGACGTTGGGCCCTCATACCACCCTCATGGAGTCTGTTTCTGACCGTTTGAGCAGCCACATGCACATTTGTGGCCCACTGGAGGTCATTTTGCAGGACTCTGGCAGTGCTCCTCCTGTCCCTCCTTGCACAAAGGCGGAGGTAGCGGTCCTGATGCTGGGTTGTGTCCCTCCTACGGCCTCCTCCATGACTCCTGATGTACTGGCCTGTCTCCTGGTAGCACCTCCATGCTCTGGACACTACGCTGACAGACACAGCAAACCTTCTTGCCACAGCTCGCATTGATGTGCCATCCTGGATGAACTGCACTACCTGAGCCACTTGTGTGGGTTGTAGACTCCGTCTCATGCTACCACTAGATTGAAAGCACCGCCAGCATTCAAAAGTGACCAAACCATCAGCCAGGAAGCATAGGAACTGAGAAGTGGTCTCTGGTCACCACCTGCAGAACCACTCCTTTATTGGGGATGTCCTGCTAACTGCCTATGCTTTCCACCTGTTGTCTATTCCATTTGCACAACAGCATGTGAAATTGATTGTCAATCAGTGTTGCTACCTAAGTGGACAGTTTGATTTCACAGAAGTGTGATTGACTTGGAGTTACATTGTGTTGTTTAAGTGTTCCCTTTATTTTTTTGAGCAGTGTATATAAAATGACATGTCCCTTATTTGCAGCCAGAATTTGAAAACCAATACGGCCCAGTATGTGAGTAAAATGGTTTGGCTGAGATCGGCATATGTGGGACCAATTGGGGTAGATTGTAGGGGTGATACTGAAATATAAGTTTGTCCTATTTATCAATATATCAAACTATTGCACTTTATTCCAATTTCATTTTAAATTGTTTTTATAGGTGTCAGAGATAACATTGTTTACCCTAACTGGTTTAGGTAAAATAAAAAATATGTAATCATGGTTTGTTAGTTAAAGTGTCTGTAACTTTAACTGTAAAAATGTAATTAAGGGAGTGGTTGTAAAAGCACCATAAAAGAAGCAAGGCAGGGCAGCTTGCCCTCTCTGGCTTGATGATCCATAATTACTGGATAGACTGAAGACTGCGTTTTTCCCCTACTGAAAAGGAAGACAAAGGACTGATTTGTAAGTGAACTGACATTGGATATTCTACACGGACTTTGCTAACTGAATATCCTTGAATGGACTGACTAAAATGATACATGACTAATGGACTGTTATTTTTGACTATGCTATGAACTCATAATGGAATAAACTATATTTTTGATAGCACAAGCGTATCTGTTATTTTTACTTTATGTTAACAAACATACAAGCTTATCTCACTCATTTATCTGTGTGCCTATCTGACTAATGCTGCACATTCTGTTTAGCTTGTCTCCTTAACCCTGGTTGGGGAACCCAGGCTTAACAATAGGGTTTTATTAATAATTTGTTCTTGGAATTCTGTACTTTGATATGGCCTATGGGCTAATCAATAAACTGAACTGAACTGTTTGGATAAGCACTGGTTCTTGTTAAGTTCATCTCCCTTAGTCTCTACAGCTAACCGAACTAACCGTGATCTAAAAAAAATATTGCTGTGAAAGTGACTTGACAATAGCCCAGTTCCAGCTTAATAAAGCCCCTTTAAAAAGCATCGGGCTTTGGATTCAGACCTTTGTCTACCATTTGTGTCAAATGAGGGCAGCACATTTAGAAGGAAGGAATACAGTGGATCTACAACACATAGGCAAAGGGATGCAGCAGTAAAACTTCTTTCAAACACGAACAACTATCACCGTTTAGAATAATTTGAATAAAAATACTCACAGAAACAGACTACAGAAGTTACAGTAAAGCAATTGGAAAAACAAAATGAGGTTTGGGTAAGAAAACAAAACAACTGGTAGAAAATAAATAAACAAAAAGATACAATGACTAGGATTAAATAAGATAACACAATGCAGCCTTCAAAAATAGATGCTTGTTTCAAACTATTGGCAGGCCTGCACTGGAAAGAGGACTATGCCGTTTGTCTGTGGATCATGTCATAATTTGAACCAAATTCAATGTTACAGGTAGTCTTCAACAATCAAGCCCAAAATTTCTGTTGCTAAGTGAGGCATTTGTTACGTGAGTTTTGCTCCATTTTATGAACTTTCTTGCCACAGTTGTTAAGTGGATCACTGCAGTTGATAAGTTACTGACCTGGTTATTAAGTGGACCTGGTTTCTACATTGACTTGTCTGGTCAATGACCTGGCTGGTCAGAAGGTCTCAAAAAAGGATCCACTTGACCGACATAGCAACGGTCACAAGTATGAACCCATTGCCGAGCATCTGAATTTTGATCACCTGATCACAGGGATGCTACAAAGATTGTAACTGTGAAAACAGTCGTAAGTCACTTTTTTCAGTACCGTTATAAGTGAGCAGTCTCGAAATGAACTGTTGTAAGTTGAGGATTACCTGTATTCCTGTATGGTATATAAGAGGGTGTGATTTATTTTTAAAAAGCCACAGTTGTGTCTTTATATCAGAGATGTCCTGTGATGACCTGCGGTGTGGCACAAAGGCAACACAGTCAGATAATCAATAAGAGTCCCTTTATTAGCTCCAACTTTGCCCCCAATGTCCAGGTTACCTTCTGGCCGGAGAAAAACTCTCCCAGGAACAGCCTTGGGGTGCAGAGAATTAAGTCCAAACAAGCCAAACTGAAGTAATTAGTTTGGCAGGGCAGGAGCAAGAATTCCAGACTTGAAGGCATGGTAAAACTCACATGTTTGGGAAGGCGCCAGGAACACACATAAGCCACAACAACATAAGATAAAATCACGTTTGCTCCCAGCAGCCTGCCACATGCAGCCTGCCTTTCTTATAAACTGTCTTCCCAGCTGCAGCTAATGAAGGCAATCAGGGCTCTTTCCTCCCCCATAAGCCATGCAACTCACATTGTTCCCTTCTCCATTCCTCCCTGCATGCCTTAGGATGAAGAGGGGGTGGCCCTGGGTCTTCTTCCGAATTCCCTCTCCCTTGCTTTACCTCTTCCCTGCTCTGCCCGGCCAGGCTTTGCCCTTCCCCAGTTTGCCCTTTGCCCTTCCCCAAAGGAGCCACACTCCCACTCCCTCTCAGCTGTCTGGCTTCCTCCTTGGATTCAGACTCTGACAGGGGCATGACATGTCCAATCCTGACAACATTAAGACTTGTAGACTTCAACTCCAGACAAACCAGGCTGAAGTCATCCTTAGCTGTGTTAAAAATTATTCTCTTTGCTCTTAATATCAGCATTTATCTAGAGAGGTTCACAGACCTCTGCGAACAAAATGATGACCTATCAGAATTAAAAATAAATAAAAGTACAGTCATTCCAAATATTCATACATAGGAAATCCACTGTAAATATGACAACGGTGGCTCATCCAGTGCTAATTTTCCCTGTGTCGTGTTTTGGCATGCAGGCCCAGGCCTTTTGGTGCTGTAGGGTTAGAAAATGTTGAAATGGTTTCGCTCACCAGTAAACCAGTTTGGAAAAAAAAAAATACGTGCTGCAGATATGGTAGAAAAATAAGGATTACAAATACTGCCTGGAAGTCCCTACCTTTGGTATACCGTCATTCTCACCCATGAGGTAATTTATCAGCTGGTCAGTCAAGGCTTCATCCTTTGCTTGCCCCACCTGTTCCGAAAACAAATGGATGGAACATCACCACAAGGGTAGAGAGACATCGTGGAAAGTCAACTTTTATAAAACTGAATTAAAATAGCATCAGCCTGCCACTGAGGACTTTTTACAAATGATTCACCAAAAGGGAGCCTTCCATTCATATTGCATACTTGTGTTTCATACGTGTGTTTTGCTATGAAACTATGTGGTCAGGCTTAGTTTTTGGGGAGGAAAATAAGGGGGGGAAATTCTGCCTCTGCCTACCCGCATCCATTGGTATTCATCTGGCTAGCTTCTTGTCAGTGTGTGAGAGTTGAGGGCTGTTTGGAAACTGAAAGAGTATTTGCTGTGTGAGTAAGAAGACAGCAAGGAGCCTGGGTGTGGCTTAGCTCAACTGTTCTGTACTAAAGCTGCTTGGTGCTATGAAACTGAAACTCCTCTGCTTGTGTTTTGCATTTGGAACAGATTTCTTTACAGATAGGGAAGGGGAGTAGAACTCCTGAGCATCAGAGCGTGTTAATAATAATAACAATATAGGAAATACTCTAAATTCTCTGATGGTCATTTGGAAAAATCCTTTCTTACTGAGCACCTAAAAGCCAAGAGGAACAAACATGCCAAATTTCAAGTTTGTAGGCTTTACAGTTCTGGAGATTTTTGATGATGCTTGAGTGGTCTTTCGCTTTTATATATATAGAAGATTGAAAATAACCAGCATAAATTTTGGTTGTGAAAAAAGAGCAGGATATAAACTAAAAAGTGGTATAAAATATAACTTTATGTTATGTTAAACGTTACTATAGCGGTGGCATTGAATTTTGTTTTTTTTTTTTAAAAAAGGTCACATGTATTTTTTTCTTTCTAAATGACATTGACTTACCGTTTCAATTGCCATTTCTATGGCCATATTATCATCTGTGTTTGGACTTTTCAAAAAGTGTTTCAACGCCTGGGAAAACAAATAAAAGACCACATACATTAAATGGCTAATAACTTACTTTCCCCCTTATCTTCACTTTGTGCATCACACACACACACACACACACACAATTTGTTTTGCTTTATAAGCAAGAATAAAATGCAAAACCGAAAAACAACAAAAAGAAGAAAATGAGTACAAGAAAGGGAGGGGGAAATGACCCAAATATCAAATAAATTTAACTTTAAATGTGTAGAATCCCTTGGCTACTTACTGAGGAAAAAAAAGAAAATCTGATAAAGTCTTCCCCCTTTTGCATGGTAAGAACCTTTTCCACCCCAATTTAACAAAAATACTATATTAAATATTAAAATATGCCAGGTGAGATCTGATAATCAAATCGACCCAACATCATCACACACACATGCATGCACACACACAGAGTCAACAGACTACCCCAAACATTACAATAATCTCCAAATTCCTTCATTAACCATCTGTTATTGTATTTAACATATACAAAGAAAGAGACATTTGGTGAAAAGGTGTCACATACATTGCTTCAAATTTCATCATATCAACTCTCATTCTTAAAATCTGCATCAAAATCCAATCCAATCACTTGGCAAAACGTTTATGGCATTGAAGTGATTCGTTTATAAGACAGGTACGTCTAAGAGTGAAGGAAAGGATGACATCTGAGATGCAGGTAGTCCTTGACTAATGACCACAACAAAGCCCAAAATTTCCCCTGCTAAGCTAATTTCTGTTGCTAAGTGAGACAACCATTAAGTGAGTTTTGCCCCATTTTACGACCTCGCTTGCCACGGCTGTTCAGTGAAGCACTGCAATTGTTAAAATAGGTTGTTAAGTGAATCTGGCTTCCCATTGAATCTGCTTGTCAAAAGTTTGCAAAAGGGGATCACATCACTTGAGGATACTGCCACTATCATAAGCCCACGCCAGCTGACAAGTGGCCAAATTTTGATCATGTGACCATGGGGATGCTGCAACAGTTGTTAAGTTTAAAAAAAGTCATCTCACTTTTTCTTGTGCTGTTGTAACTTTTAACAGTCACTAAACGAATGGTTATAAGTTGTGGACTATCTAAGCAGCTGATGAAGGAAGTTGTCTACTGATTCCTATTTCTATTTATCAGATTGAAAGCTGCCACCCTGAGATAGGTAACTCTCCTCACCCATTCCATGCTAGTGGATTTTCTAAGCAGGCTCAGAAAGACAAAACAGGGATTCTTACAAAGAATTAAAGACAACACAAGAATTAAAGACAAAACAAGCATTAAAGAACTCCAGTGGCACAGTGGTTAGAATGCAGTTTTGCAGGCTAATTCTGCCCACTGTGAGCGGTTTGATCCTGATCGGCTCAAGGTTGACTCAGCCTTCTGTCCTTTCAAGGTCGGTAAAATGAGGACCCGGATTGTTTGGGAGAATATGCTGATTGTGTAAACCACTTAGGCAAGGCGATAAAGCACCATGAAGCAATGTACGTATACAGTAAGTCTAAGTGCTATTGCTATTACTAAAGCTTTTTTCTAGCACTACGTGCAAAGAGAATCCCACCCAATTCCCCTCAAAACACAGAAAAAGATATTGAGGGATCTTCCTCCAGAATTCTCACGATCTGTCTAACTTGATGTTTGATCCGATTTCCTAAAGTTGTACTAACCCTGGAATATTGACCACAGAGCAGGAAGAATTTGCCAGCCTGAAAATGCTTCTTTTCTCCCTCAAAATATAAGGCAATGCTTTGGTAATCATCGTTAGTGGTTTCCTCAGAACCTGGAATGAGAAGGAAGCACAAAGAACATTCCCTTTTCTTCCTGTGAATGGAGCAGCACCCACCAAGCGAGACTTGCAATGTCTCACACACACCAATTTCATCTCCTAGGCTCTGAAAATATGCTCTTGGGCCTTTCACAGAAGATTAGAAATGTTTGGGAAAGCAGGCAAAAATGAGCAGAAGTCTCCAATAATTAATAAAGAATAATTTGCCAAAAAATGTGAAGGAACCACTAACTTTACAATTTCTATTGCAATAGGATAGAATTTACCAAATAATTTAATGAAAACACTTGAGTAAGTTGTACTGTGCTTCCTAACAAAATGTTAGGAAGTAACAAAATGTTACACATCATTACATTTGCCTGCATTTAAAAGGGATCCACTAACTTTTCAACAGCAATATCCTAATGCATTGTAATCAAGTTAAAAGCTAATTTACTACTAAAAACTTTGAACCAACAGAATCTGCAACAGGCTGCAAGGATGCCAACATGACAAGTGTCATCACACAAATGTTGTCAGCCCATGCCTGACTCTCAATATCTCGAATCTTGCTGTGCCTTTGTTGCAATCTGTTGTATGCCACCTAGAGTAGTCCCCATGGCCAGATAGGCGACAACTAAAGTTAACCAATAAATAAATAAATGTGTTCCTCTTGCTTCTTCTACCTGCTGGGTAGAATTATATTAGGCTGCAATACTCACTGATGATGTCAGCATAGAGCTCCATCTTATTGTGCTGCTGAGCCAGGGTGAAAGCTTCGTTGTTACATTTGGACATCACTAAAAACTGGATGGCAGATTCATAATCACCCAGCTGCAGAAAGAATCTAAGAAGAATAAAGGCTTCATAGTTTTTTTTAAAAAAGGAAAAGTGAACAGAATCCCAAAGCTTTATGTTCCCAAGCAGTCAAGGTAATAATTCAAAAAGGAATGCACAAACTTTGAATACAAAAATAACTGCCATAGAAGAGGTTTCTCATTCCCTAATGTATCATTTTATTATCATTATTAAACTAGTATAACACCTCTAGAGGCTATCCAGGGCTCCACAATTTAAAACATATATACCTTGTAAATTATCACTCTATTAAAAAAAATACCTAGAGGAATACTCTTGTTCTCAAGGTATGCTGATAGCAAGAACAACTCACAAAATTATTAGCAGCAAAACCAGCTGGAGATTCATAGGTAAATTGCTTTTTAGCTTGTAAATGGCAATCACACCTAATTCAATGATGTATTTCTCAACAGAGGGGAAAAATATACCACTGGGCTGTGCATAAATAAGAATGCAGGTTGCCCTCCCCTAAAGCACCATGGGCACAAATACGGCAGCATCTTGCCCAGTATGAAACATGATGATGAAAGCTAAGTTGATACCAGTTGTCAATCTGTTGATAGTTATAAATAAACAGGGTTCTGTGTTCTGTAGACCAGAGAGTTGAATGTTCTTTCCAGGGGCATCTGTTATGCCCAAAAAGTCAGGAAGATAGCAGTGACTATGCAATCAAAGTCCTGCTCCTTTTTGAAAAGCAGCATGAGGTCAAAAAAAGTAGGACTTTGGCTTTGTGGTCACAGTCACCAACTCAATGTTTGGACACTCAGATTCACATAGGACACATACTTACGGAGATTCAATTAATCCTGAAAATAATTCCTGCAATGATATTAGGAAATAAATATATTCGGCCTTTTCTGGAAAACCACAGTGATGACCTTACAGAAAACATGTAGTGACATTTAATAATAATAATAATACTTTATTGTCATTGTATTCCCCGCCCCCTAAAAACACACAAGCATCCACACAACAAACCAAGTAATGCTGTCCAACAGCTCACTGATGGTGGTCCTTAAGTTCATTGTTAAGTGCAATTGTAGCTCTGGGATAAAAACTGTTCAGAAAAATGTGTGGTCCAAGTTTTAATTGTTCTATATCTTCTGCCAGAAGGCAACAGTTCACAAAGTTTGTAAGCAGGATGGGAAGAGTCTCTGAGAATGTTGTGCAACTTCCTCAAACAGTGAGATGCAAAGATGTTGTCCAGGGCTGGTATTTACCAGAAGATATTTTAAGCATGGAAGTTAAAGACATTAGAAACTAAAACTGATTCCATCTTAACTCTCTGGGAATATAAAATGGGGAAAAGAGAACACAGCCTTCCTTCCTTCCTTCCTTCCATCTATCCATCCGTCTATGCATTCATTCTCCCAATGTAAAAAATCATTCTTGAGCTGAGCTGAAGAAGCTTCTTGGATAAGAAGCGAAAGGTCTTCAAAGAAAAAACAGAAAGTCCAGTTGCCTCTTGAAAATGCACCTTTGGGATAACCATGACTTGGAGGACTGAGAATCTCCATAGACATTCATTCATTCATTCATTCATTCATTCATTCATATCAGTCTAATGTATCTCCACACATTTAATCTATTAAATTATTTAAGAATGCACTCAATTCTTTAATGATTTCAGATATCATTAAATAATAACCAAATTATCACTTGATTACCTGGCTACCATCTTGGCTCCTTCAAGAGACTGAGTTTCCCGGACGATGCTCACAGCCTTTTCTGGATCATTCAGGTGATCCAAATACAACCGGATCACGTTGTCCCACTGCTTAGCATTTTCGTAGGCTAAAACAGCTTCTTTGTATCTAGAAGGACAAATCATCCGGCATTAGAGTAAGTCCAATTTTGGCATGGGAATTTCAAAGCTAGTTTTAAATTAAATGTGTGAAAAATATGGCCATTAAACCATTGTAATGGCATGTGGGAACGGCCTTGGGAGACGGGGCGAAGGGATGCTGAGAACTGTGAGAACTATACTTTTAGACCTACAAAATTCTGTGAATGTAGCTTTACAATAAAGTAAATTTAGCTTATCTTTTGTTCCCTGTTTGTCTATCTGGTAGGGCTGCCATGCCCTTATGTTCTGACCTGGCTCGACAAGCACACTGTTTTTAACTAATCATTCCCTTTATTAGGAGCACCAGCAACCCCGGCAAAGAGTCTCTCTCTCACCGCAGGTTCTCTCTCACCCCTGTGGAAAGTGGGAACTCTCTCCCTTTCCCCCTGATCTGATTCCAATGCACCAGGACTCTCTGTCACCACATATCGTTAACGGAAGTCCTGGATGGTGTGCTCTCTCTTTTCTTAGCAGCGCGGACACACACACACTGAAGGCACACCCAACTCTCAGCGCCGCAGATTCTAAGAAAGGCTCCCAATACAGTTCCCGATAGGATTCAGAAATTTGGACTATCAGTGGCTAACCAACAGGGAGACAAATAATTGTCTGCCACATCTATTCATCTCTACCCGCTGCCTTTTATCCCCTGAGCTAGGGTGGGGCTTCAGTAGTAGTAGTGACTCTTCCGTCCCAAGAACCGGCCCATAGATTCCCACTCCTCTCCTTTACCTTCTGTGCATCTGCACGTCAGGCACTAGGCCCAGCTGTTCCTCCTCTTCCTCATCAGCCACCTCCATCTGTTGACTCTCCATCTGAGGGCTGATGGACGGCCCAGGCTCCGCCTCTGTCATTCTCTCTGACAGCTCCATTCCCTCTTCCCCCTCAGAGCTCTCAGGTTGCCTTGATGCTGGCCCTGACTCCCATTCTGCCTCCTCATCTGATTTGGCTGCTGATTCGGTTGGCTGACAGACCACAACACCCTACTTATTGATTTATCTTTATTTATCAAACTGAGAAAGTGACTGTCTCCCTTGGAGTGGGATGGCATAGAAGGAAAAACCCATCCCTTCTTTTTGTGTGTTGTGTTGCTGCATTTGTGCCCAAAGAGGACAGAGTTTCTAGTATGATTTCTAGCTCATTGTTCTTCTAAAAGCAGCAGACCTCATGATCTTGCTGGCATAGCAAACATATTGGAACATTAAGTCGAGGAAGGTGTACCTGCCATCTGCTTCCTTTGCTTTAGCGTACTGAAGATGTATTTTTGGAGAAGAGACATGTTGAAGCAGCTCGCCAACTTTGGCCCTAAACAGGAATAAATTATATTTTATAAGTGTAATGAAGTAATTAAATTGACACATTTCTCGGCATAGTTCAGTTCTACTCACTTCATCGGATCAAGAATAAAGATAATTTGCTTAATTGCAAGTCTCAAAACTTTATTTTTTTATAATAACAATTTTATTAATTTAGGCTATAAAATACAAAAAAAATTACAAAAGTCTCAAAACTTTAAAGGTGACCTTGAAAGGAATTTGACCTCTTGTTTAGATACAGGTAATCCTTGACTTACGATTTCGAAGTGACAAAAAAGTGACTTTTTCCAAACTTATAACTATTACAGCATCCCCAAGGTCACATGATCAAAATTCAGACGCTTGGCAACTGGACTGTATTTATGACGGTCGCAGTGTCCCAAGGTTATGTGACCCCCTTTCGTGACATTCAGATGAGCGAAGTCAATGGGAAAACCAGATTCCCTTAAAGAACCATTTCAATAATTTAACAAGCGCAGTGGTTCACTTGGTAACTGTGGCAAGAAAGGTCGTAAAATAGAGCAAAACTCACTTAACAAATATATCGCTTAGCAGCATAGATTTTGGGTTCAAATCTGGTCATAACTTAAGGACTACCTGATCAGACATTTCTTCCAAGAACGTATTTCAATGGGATTTTAAAATTGTATAAAATAGTTTAGCATCATTGTGTGTCTTGGCAAAATAATGCCATGGAACATGTGTGTCTCACATCAAGAGCTATTTATAATGAGTTTTAGACTTCTTGGTTACAAAATGCCTATTTTCAAAATCAGTGTTACTATAGAAACATTTATCTATTTTGTTATGCATCATCCAAATAACAATAGTTAACTGAGCAACTGAGCAACGAATAAACAAACAATAAATCCATAAAGCCCCAGTCTGGGTCAGGACACAATGACAGACATTATTTCAATTTTATACCTTGAACCTCTCCAGAACTTCTGGGATAAAAATGAATAAAATAAAAATAAAACAATGTAGAGTGCTCCAATACCACTAATTCAATTCCTAAGCCTGTAAACATGCTGCAAATGAATTGGATGACACAAGAGAATTAGCATATTATAAAGTATTACTGGTCTGAAAGGAAATAACAATAGAAAGGTAGTTTGATAATTTAGAACCAGGGTCCTTCAAACTTGGCAAATTTAAGACTTGTGGATTCAACTCCCAGAATTCCTGAGCTAATATGACTGGAGGAGGAATTCTGGGAGTTGAAGTCTACATGACTTAAAGTTGCCAAGTTTGAAGACCCCTGATTTAGATAGTCAGCAAAACCTTCACAACTTGCTCTTTGCAAATTACATAATAATACTTACCAGTTTTTGCAACGTATGTATACTGAAGCAGCTTTGTCATAATATTGTCCTTTTTCATAAAGCTGGGCAGCTTCTGAAAATTGCTAAGGTATAAAAGAAATATAATAAAGATTTTCATATTAGCATAATTCATTTTGTGAAAAATTTCTTGGTCTACAGTTGGAGTGGGGAACTATGGTCCTTTTAATACTTGTGGACTTCAACTCCCATAATTCCTGAGCCAGCTGGCTCTGGAATTCTGGGAATTGAAGTCCACAAGTCATAAAGGGACCAAGTTGCCAAACTTGCTCAGGAATTCTGGGAGTTGAAGTCTACAAGTCACAAAAGGACCAAATTCCCATGCTGTCTCAGGAATTCTGGGAGTTGAAGTCCACAAGTCACAAAAGGGCCATAGTTCCCCATCTCTGGTCTACAAGTAGTGCTTCACTTGAAATCATTTAGTGACCATCTGAAGTTACAACGGCACTGAAAAAAGTGACTTATAACTGTTTTTCTCACTTTGTGACCATTTCAGCATCCTTGTCGTCACATGATCAAAATTTGAATGCTTGGCAACTGGCTCATATTTATGACGGTTGTAGTGTCCTGAGGTCATGTGGTCCCTTTTTGTGAACATCTGATAGGCGAGGTCAATGGGGAAGCTGGATTCACTTAACAACCATGTTACTAACTTAAGAACTGCTGTGATTTATTTCACAACTACGGCAAGCAAGGGTGTAAAGTGTGGCAAAATTCACCTAGCAACTGTTTCGCTTAGCAACCAAAATGTTAAGGCAAGGAATTATTGTGGTACCCTTTATTAGCTCACCTTCATGTTCTCCAGAATTGCTCCACAGTCTTTCTTTAATGTTCGGCTAGGATGCTTGATGGCCTGGTTAACGCCACGTCGAATGTCTCCCACACGGATCGCCACCTGCGCAACTCCGGCCAGGCAGGCCTCGTCATGTTCTTGGAACTGACAATCAAGAGAAAGATGTAAAAGTCGCAACAAAGCACCATTAAAAAAAGTTGTTGTGTTTCGCCGGCAGCCGGTGCAGACAGCAGCAGAATTGGACAGTGGGGAAGAATGGGGACCAGTCTGGGAATCCGGAGAGGACTCGGATGAGGGTCCTGTGTCTGATGCAGGGATGGGGCCAGGACCACCTGGGAGTGGGATGCTGACTCTGGAGCCTCCGGAAACTGGCAGCAGCGAGGCCGAGGAGCAAGGGGAGCCTGTTCCCAGTGCATGTGTAGAGCTGCTAGAAGGCAAGAGCAGCTGAGACAAAAGGGGCAACTCCGGAATAAGCCTGGGGAGTGATTTCCCTTGCCATAAGGTATAAAAGAAGTGCAAAGGTAGCAAAACCTTTGTAGGAAGCAAAGTCGTTTGTTCGGTTCAGATTAAACCTGGAAGCTTTGTGTGGACTTTGTACTTCGGGTGGTTTTTTTTATAGTTCATTTGGCACTCTAGTTGTTGGCAGCAATTCAAAGGAGAGAAAGGTGGGTGCTTATCTTGAGGGACTGTTTGGGACTCAATACCGGCTGGGAATGAACATAATTCCCAGCGTTGAAATAAAGCAAAAGTTGTTTTAACTAAGCGTGTGCTTAATTACGGTCTTGGGAAGCCTTGGTCAGAACAGAGCCATACAGGTAGTCCTTTACTTACAACATTTCGGGACAATTACAACAGGATTGGAAAAAAGTGACTTATGAGCAGTTTTCACACTTAACAACCATTGCAGCATCCCCACAGAGTCACATGATCAAAATTTGCATGCTTGGCAACTTGATTCATGGGTTGCGGTGTCCCTGGGATCATGTGATCCTTGAGACACTGCAACCGTCATAAATATGAGTCAAGTTGCCAAGCATGAAAATTTTGATCATGTGACTCTGTGTGGATGCTACAATGCTCGTTAAATGATCCTTTTTGCGACCTTCTGACAAAACAAAGTCAACGGGGAAGCCAGATTCACTGAACAACTGCGTGACTAACTTAAGAACTGCAGTGATTCACTTAACAGCTGTGGCAAGAAAGGTCGTAAAATGGGGCAAATTTCACTTAAGAACTGTCTCACTTAATTACAGAAATTTTGGGCTCAATTGTGGCTGTAAGTTAAGGACTATTAAAAATTAGCAGTTATTCCGTTCAGAATTATATATCCTACTTCACCTATAAAAATGTATTGGTTTAAGTAAATTTGTTCACACTGCATCTAAATAACACCAATTCTGAAATGCACCTACTAAGAACATTTTGTTTCTCATGGAAAGAGGTCTGAACAAAATTATTATCTAAAAATCACTATTTGTAAAACTACTAATACAAAGTACAGTTGAATCCAGAAGAAGAAACTTTTTTTTTTTTTGACAAATGGTGTGTAAGTTAAAAAATCCGGAATTCATAAGATTTTACGCACTTGCAAATATCTAACATGGTTTCCTTTAATATTCACAGCTCAGTTGACCAGAAGCTTTTCTAACACTTCCAAGGCACAATCAATTTTTAAATTATTTGAGATCTTAAACCATGAAGTTAATATAATTAGACATGTGAATATCTGCCCTGAAGCCATCACCAAGAGTGTGTATTACCTTATTGTTGCCTGTGATGCCTTTTTCATAGTGGGCCAAAGCGTTCACATAATCACCCCTAAAATTAAAGTCAGCGATATTTAGAATCTTCTCAAATGTTACAAAAGGAAGCAGACATTTAAAGAGATTCCAGCGAGAGCATTTGATGATAGCAATAAAACTTGGGAAGTGGTGTTTAGGTTTATGTGGTGATTATATACTTTGTGGCTTGAAGTAGGAAAGATGTAACGGACAAAACTACTGACTGTTGCATCGCATACAAATATACATCCCCATCTTTCTTTGGGGTCCCCAACCCCCAAGCTGCAGCCAACTACCAATTCATGGCCTATTCAGAACTGGTCCAATGTGAGAGGCGGCCCTGTGCGCATGTGTTGCACACACATTTACTCATGGGAGTGCCACCCCGCCACTTGCATGACCTGGGTCCCCTCTCCCGCCCCCAACTGGGCCGCCAAGACACAAAGGTTTTGGACCACTGGTATAACAGACATATATTAAGGTAGCCTGATATCTGAATGTGGCCTTAGAATATCTTCCTGGCATTTGCAGTCATTACATAGAGGGGTGTGGTGGCCTAGAGATGGATCTCTCGCCTTACAATCAGGAGGCTGTGAGTTTGATCCTAGGTAGAGGCAGATATTTCTCTCTCTGGGCACACTGAGAATATATCTGCCAAACAAAACTCCATACTGGCAACAGGAAAGGCATCTGGCCATTAAAACACTCTGCTAGCTCCATTCAGTTGCCCAGGCTCCACCCCTGCAAGGGATTATGGGGGTTATTAAAAGATGATGATGATGATTTGCAGTCATTACACACATGAGATGTGGTACTGACTACCAATGAGGCTGGCTTCAAAAAAAAAGGGGGGGGGTTTGGATCAATTCATGCATTTGAGGATGAACAGCTGTTAGCCTTGATGGCAGTGACCGACAATGAAAGCCATCTGCTGGCAAGTCCAGTGGGCTTCTTTGTGCTGTTTGCCATTTTGAAAACAGACTGCTGAGCTAGATGGGCCAGGAGTCCAGTCCAGTCTCTCTCTAAGAAAAAACCTCTTTACAGGAATCAAGAACTTCTCAGTCTTGACACCATAAAGATATTAAACGAATGCAAGGCTTTCCAATTCAAGGCTCTTTAGAATGGGTTCTTATGGCAAATTCAACCATATAACTATTAAATTTGTATGTAAGTCACCTAACAGTTGGGTTGGAAAATATATAAACCAGGATAGACATTTTAATACTGTCTCTTTAAGGGAATGCTAAAATGATAATTAGGTGTGGTTCCTCAAATGGCCATAAGATAGAGCTAGAAACCTGGGTTGTTCTGTTATTTCTGGAGAATGTTGCCATGCCTGCATTTCCCTATTGACTGTTGCTGATCATCATTAGTCTTGGATTGATTAGTCTATTACTGAACTGTTTATGATACTGGACTTTGTTATTTGGATTATCCCTGGACTGAAAACTGACTGCTTTAACTGTGAATGACTTGGACTGTGTTTGGACTTTGCTTAACCATTTTACTGGAAGTAAAAACCTACATTTTACTATACAGTGTAGCTGTGTGCTGTGTGTGTGTTATTCTTCACTACTCTCACTACGTCTCCCTGTGCGCGCTCATTCTCCTAACGGGGAATTACCTCAACAGTATGTATCAAATATCTTTAGCCACTTCAGAGAAAACATACGTAAATTCCAGCTGCACAGCATACTCCTTGGATATGAAGGGGATCTGGTCTGGTGCCAAACGTTTAGCTAGCTGAAGCGCACTATCCCACTGTTGCAAATCTCTCCTCATCTAATATCACAAATAGTACAGATTTGAACAAATTATAACTGCCTTTCCCAAAGCAATGCAGTGTATTTTTTTAAAAAGGGGGAAAATAAGCTTTTACCTCAAGTGCGGCAGTGGGGGAAGATGATGCCAGATATAAATCCTGAGCTAAATTAAAATTATTGGTGTACATGGCAAGATGTCCTGCTAAAAGATTGTGTTCTTCTATGCCCTGAAAAAGAAGACGTGGACAGCTCTCAAATTTTATTAAAAATTATCTAAAATAAATGTAGGTCAATGGGTCATTATTATTATGTAGAAGTAAAAAAAAAAACCAATGCTGATGAAACAGAGAAAGCAGCATCTTGTGAGTTTGCATGCCAATGAGCAGATGGCATGTGAAGGGAAGGAGCTTAGGGGTGGGGAGAGGACAGGAAAGGCGAAGTGCAGGAGAGGAGAGGGGAGGGGAGGGAAGAGGTGAGAGGAGGGGAAAGGTGAGAAGAAAGGAGAGGAGAAGAAGTGAACTATAGGAGAGGAGGGGAGGGGAGAAGTGAGAGGAGAGGAGGGAAAAGGGGAGAGGAAAGGAGGAGAGGTGAAGTGCAAGAGAGGGGAGGGGGAGAGAGGTGAAGCAAGAGAGGATGGGAGAGGGGAGGAGAGGAGAAGTAAAGAAGAGGGGAGGGGAGGTGAAGTGCAGGAGAGGAAAGAATCTCTGGCTTGTGTATAAAGTGAAGAAATGTGCTGGATGAGAATGATGGACTGAATCTGTATCTGGTGTGCAGGTGTAGTGGAATAAATATCTAATATATACAGGGAATCATCAGATTAGGAGATTTAGTGTTTTGAGAACATTGGAGCTTTGCTTGGTGCCCATTATTTTCAGCACAATGTCTCCATTTCAGATTTATTTTTATTGCTAAATTATCTCCTAATGGCTTTTTTCAAAATTTTAAAAACTTTGTGCTTGGGTTGGACAGTAAATTAGCACTAGCACATTCCCCTACCATTTTATGAATTAAAACATAAAACAAAACAAAACAGAATTGTCCATACTTAACTGCAGCAATCCCTACCTTGATTTGCTCTAAGGACATAACCATTCCGACATTTTTGTTTGTCCTGTACACCCGTATTGCAAATTCTACTTCCATGTGATGCAGGCAAGCCTCGCCTAGCTCATTCCAACTGGATGGTTGATTCAGACGTTTGCATATCTCCCAGGCCTCAGAAAACCTAGGTCAAGTAACATGAAAAGTTACGATGAGGCTGAGGCCGCCTTCATTACATTTGAAAATATTCCACACCGCGATTGAGGGATGACTCACCTTTTCAAAACTATAGTCTGAGTTAGCATTTGTTTCAATTCGTCACAGCCCTGGTCTTTTAGAGTGCCCAGAAAAGTATGAGTGTTAAGGAGGATATTGTTGGTTTTCCCACTGTGAGTCTGACAGGTTAGTTCTCCATTGTATAACAGCAAAGGTTTGTGTGAATAAGGAACTTTGGTTGTTCCCGCCAAGATCACCCTAGATCCTATGAGAGAAAATTAAATACGTTTGCAGTTCACACAAAGTAAGATGACCTCCGACACCAAAGGATTCTATTCAGAAGAAAAAGTGCATTGTTTTCAGTTTCTTACAACTAGTCTTTGCAAAACTCTAAGGTGCTTTTTAAAGAGGCAACTGGACTTTCTGTTTTTTCTTTGAAGACTATGTTTGTATGGTAAACACAAATGCTGCCACCCCCACCCCCACCCCCACTGGTGTGAGCCAGATAATCAAAGGGCCAGATGTGGTCCACAGGTTGTAAAAGGCTCTGCTCTGGTTTAGCATAATACTTGAATCATTCTAAGAAGTGACAATGTCCACCAGAAGGCATTATGGGATTGCTTATGTCTTGATTTGGATTCTTTGGTACAAGTAGTCAGATGTTATTCTACTGAGTTCAAACCCTCTACCCTGAAGCCCTGAGAGCAGAGGGACACAGATTTTATGTCATGCTCCTAGTAGGTGGTTTTAAATGACTTCCACTCCTCCTCTCTAACCCACCTCTAATATCTCCCTCCAATAAATAATGGGTTATTTCTTCTATGGCCCCCGCTTTATGGAAGTCTTCTCTCTGAAGTGAAACTACCCTTATCTTTTTTACAAAGATACCATATACAAAGATATGTATACACCTGGGCACAAACAGATCCCCCTGATATTTCCAGCTCAAACACACCCCAACCAGGCACCCAGATAAAACCTAGCTTCCTAATAAATGATAGCCATCCATTTACTTGGAGCCAAGCGGCACTAAAAGCCTCCAATACAGGAAACACAATGTTGCCAGCCAATCAAGACAAAAAAAGCTACAAAACAGACAGAGGATATTAGAAACACCAATCAAGCAGAACACAGCAAACTCCAAGACCAATAAACACAGACCAAGACTCCCAACCAATCAGGATGAAGAAAAAAACATTCTGGCGCAGCAATAGGCTGCCCCAAATTTAAAACTGAAACAACTGTAAAAGTCTGACTCACAGACGAGCACAATACAGAAGCCTGATGATGGCAGATGAGATTCTGCCAAAACGTTGCTACAACTTTAAAAGCACCACTACTATGACGTGGGAAAATACCCAAACAAAGCTGAATGCCAGACAAACATACATACATATATATATATATGCCTTTTACAATGTTAAAGTGTGTAATAATATTAATATTTGTTGTATGTATTGTTTTAGCTTTGCTGAACCTAAACAAAATAAATGAGATCAGAAATTCATCAGTCACATAGAAGAACATTATTATGATAAACAAGATATACAAACTAGCACATTATATAAGGTTTTTTTCTCCTCATTCTTGCATCTTTTTCTGTCTTTCTTCTAATCATAATCATTAAAGCTGTGAATTTCTAGGAATTTCTTGTTTCCTTATATTACCATATAAAACTCTAAGGATCATTTGGAAATAATAAAATAGCTTCAATACCTTGTATGGTATCTTTATGAAACACGTAAGTGTATATTTTGTTATCATCATAGACCACAAATACACCCTTATCCAATGGACAGGTTTCCCACAGAATGCCTTTGCTGGTTGGTTGCAAATTTGGAATTTCAAAAGCAGTATCGGTCACCTGCAAAGAGAGTAACGCAAAATTAGTTTGTGAACAAAGCCAACCACAAAAGTTTCAAGTATGTGCTTTATGATGACTTTTAGAGGAATGAGATGGGTATATCTTCCATTTCTGAGTTCACACTCTTAAACGATGCTTGTCAAAGAATTACAAAAATATTCTGGGCTTACAGATCTAAATAAAAGCATCCTGGTCACAAGGCAACAGAAAGACAAACATTGTTCACGCAGATAAAACAAGATTGCTTTGTTTTACATTCTTACTGCTTTCCATTATTAAACTCAAATGGGCATTTCTATGTTCTGTCGTTATATTATCTGTAAACTGATAGATTTTATCCGAAGTGCATTTTAACCTTACAAATCGTATTCCAACCTAGAACCAAAACGTTGATATTTAACTCTTACTTTTCTCTATTTCGTAATGGTTATTTTTGATGCATTACCTACATACTCTAATATTTAAAGCAGGGGTCTCCAACCTTGGCAACTTTAAGACTTGTGGACTGAAGTCCACAAGTCTTAAAGTTGCTAAGGTTGAAGACACTTGATTTAAAGAATCATTAAATGCTTAATATCCATTTCACATGTAGGCAGACCAGGAGTAGCACAGGTAGTCCTCGACTTTTGACCACAATTGAGCCCATAATATTCTGTTGCTAAGTGAGGCATTTGTTAAGTGAATTTTGCCCCATTTTACAACCTTTCAGGAGGAAACTGGACTTTCTGGTTTTTCTTTGAATATGTTTCACTTCTCAGGTCTTTTCTTGAAAAGAAAAAAAAACCACACCTTTGGGATAACCATGACCTGGATGACTGAGAATCTCCATAGACATAAGAGTGTAATACGTATGTAGAAACCAACTTAAAATAGATAAGTACAAAGGAAATGGAATGACTTACCGGACAGTAAACAAACCCATCACTTTTGGCATCAACGAAAACTAATGTAGTTCCATTGGGATCTGGGAAGATTTTTTTCACACCAACTGAATGCTGATACTTATTGACATATTGCCAGTCCTCAATGTAAAAATATTGAATAAGGCCAGTCTAGGGAGAAGAAAAGGAAGAGGGAGTTTGTGAACATTTGAGTTTGTGAACATTTGAAGGTTCACTTTCTATCTAAAATTAAAAACAAGAACTTTTGGGTTCAGAACAATAACTTAGCAGGTAAGAGGTGAATTTATCAAAATGTAGACCATATGATTATAAAGGTATCATTTGTTGTCTGTATGTGACTTGGAAAATTTTTTAATCCGAAAAATTTAACGAATATAAAATATATACCCTTCAAGATGCATATATAGTAGGATACCTTACTATCAAGAGTAGGAATTAAGACAGTAAAATTAGAGGCAGTTTATATGTGGTTGAGTCTATCAGGTGTTATTTGTGGTATCTATAGGTGGTCCTTGACTTATGACCACAATTGAGCCCAACCTTTCGGTTGCTGAGCAAGACAGTTGTTAAGTGAGCTTTGCACCATTTTGCAACTTTTCTTGCCACCGTTGCTAAGTGAATCATTGCAGTTGTTAGACAGTTGTTCAATGAATCTGACTTTGCTTGTCAGAAGGTCACAAAAGGGGATCCGGTGATCCCAGGAGATTGCAACCATCATAAATGTGAATCGGTTGCCAAGCCTCCAAATTTTGATCACGTGACCACGGGTGAAAAATGGACACGTCACCTTTTTCAGTGCTGTTGTAACGGTCACTAAATATGATGACCCGGGGTGTGGCACAAAGACAACACAGTCAAATAAGCAAGAAGAGTCCCTTTATTATCTCTAACTTGGCCCCCAATGTCCAGGTTACTTTTGGCTGGAGAAAAACTCTCCCAGGAGCAGCCTTTAAGTGGAGGAAATTCAGTCCAAAAACAAAGTATATACAAACTGTAACTAAAAATCCACACAAACCACATGCAGTAATTAACTTGACAGGACATGCAGACTTGGAATTGCAGACTTGAAAACCTAGCAAAACATACACAGGTGGGAAGATGCCAGGAACACAGATAAGCCTCAACAATACCAGATAATTCACAATTTGCTCCCAACAACTTGCTTTGCGCAGCTTGCCTTTTTAAACACTGTGTTCCCAGCTGCAGCTAATGAAAGAAATCAGGGCCCTTTCCTCACCCGTAAGCCATGCAACCCATGTTGCTTCCTTCTCCATTCCTCCCTGCGTGCCCTAGGATGAAGTGGGTCTGGGTCTTCCGCTGAACTGTCTCTCCCTTGTTCTGCCTCTCCCTTGTTCTGCCTCTCCCCTGCTCTGCCCAGCTGGACTGTGCCCTTCCCCAGTTTCTTTCACAGCCAATAGAGCCACACTCCCACTCCCTGTCAGCTGCTTGGCCTCTCCCTCTGAATCAGATTCCGACAGGAGCATGACACTAAATAAAAGGTTGTAAATCAAGGACTGCCTGTATTTACTCAAAATGCAATGTAGGTTCCAGCAATATCACAAACTCCATGACTGCCCACAGATGGCAATAATATACTTCGCAAACAACATGGCTGTCATGAATGGGAGAGTTGAAACACAGCCATACTTACATCTGTACCGTAGATGAGGAACTCAGTCGTTAAAGAATGGCACAAAATTTTACTTTTATCATCTGTATCTGGGAACAGTCTCGTCTCCCGTTCCTCCTGAGTATTTGAAGGTTCACTTTCTATCTAAAAGAATAACAAGAACTTTTGGTTTCAGAACAATAACTTCGCAGGTTTTATTCATGCCTAATTTTAATTTAAGGAAATCAGTCATCAACTTAATCTTATTCTTTCTTATTGTTAAGGAAATCACAAGCTCTCCTAAAAAAAACCTTTGGATTCTTCAAACCAAACCAATTAGTTATGTATTTGACCTTGCAATTCTATCATTTCAAATCATACATTCTAGTGAATTTAACTTCTTGTTTTCTCTCCTCCTACAAATTACACTGGAACATGTAATTTGGCTTTTTCACCTCATTTGGAGTAAAAATAAATTTACTGTCGTCTGTGATTTAACAAGTTTCTGGCTCATATTTCTACATGCAGCTTAGATGGGTCTGTTTATCCATACAAACTACAGGTGATGAAAAATTCTTAACATACTTACCATATGCAACTGAACTTTACCATCAAAAAGTGCACCGGCATAATCAGAATTAAGACATATACTGGCTACTGTTCCCAGATATTCCATGTCCTTGAGCTTTTTTACTCCTGCAAGAAAATTTCAAAGCAATTGAAAATACCTCTGAACCTTTGATAAGAATAGATTGAACTTGTGAAGCTTACGACTGTCTAACTTCTGCAAGGATGAATGACACAGCCTCCAGAATGATCATTCTATGTTTTCTACTCACTAAATTACTTTAGTTTACTTCAATGCAAATTCTGGTACAAAAGTACAGGCAGTCCTCAGATTACAACAGTTCACTTACTGACCGTTCAAAGTTACAACGGCACTGGAAAAATGTGATTAATGAGTGTTTTTCACACTTACAACCACTGCACAGGGTCGTGTGATCAAAATTGGACCACATGGTGACTCATATTTAAGACAAAGACGGGGTCCCAGGGACATTTGATACCCTTTTGCAATCACCTGACAAAGTTCATGGGGGAGCCAGAGTTCATGGGGGAGCCAGATTCACTTAATAATCGTGTTACCAATTTAACAACTGCAGCGATTCACACCTAACAACTATGGCAAGAAAGGTTGTAAAATGGGACAAACTCATTTAATGAATGTCTCACTTAAGCAACATAAATTTTGGGCTCAATCATGGTCGTAAGTTGAGGGCTACCTGTAAAAGTAAAGGTTTCCCTGTCAGTCAAATTTTGCCTCTAAGGCACTGTGTTCATCTCTGTTTCTTGGCCGAGGGAGCCAACATTGTCCAAAAACAATTTCTGTTGTCATTTGGTCAAGCGTGACAATGTGCACCAAAGGCGCACAGAATGCTGTTATCTTCACGCTGAGGTGGTACCTTTTAATCTACTCACATTTGCATGCTTTTCAAACTGCTAAGTGGGAAGGAGATGGGGCAAGGAACAGGAGCTCACCCTATTGTGTGGAACACGGGTTTCGAACATGGACTTCCAAGTCTTCAGCTGACAAGCTCAGCTCCTTTAACCGCTGAGCTATCCCATCCCCCAGATACAAAACAGTTGTCAACTAAAAAAATACTCCTTTGGTCTTTTTAGTTGCCAGCAGAAAGGGAGTGGGGGAAAGCAGTGCATTCCTTAAATGCCTCAGATAATCACCTTGGCAGCCCAAAGCTGTCGGCGTGCAACAATATTACTGGAGAACATGATTGATGACTCTTGGCTATGGATGTGTTCCATTGAAGAATATACATCCAGGGGGTGAGGGGAAGACAGGGTCAAGGGGGAAATGAATGATGTATTTTAGTGGCAACTAACCCAGCTAACGCCAACATGGCCATTCCTAATAAATCTTTTTTCTTTACTCCGAGAGATGCGGCTAAAGCCTTATGATTTGAATTAGGGTGGATTTATTCGAGCCCTGACAGCAGCATGGCATAAAACGATGAAAATGACATTAGCTAAGCTGAGTGAGGCAAGCCTCCTGAGAAATAATGGAACCAGTGATATACTTACTGCTCTCTCCAAGGACATAAAACCATGCCCGATTATTCATGCCCACAGCCAAGTGATAGGGTCCAACAGCAACAAAGTTGGGTTCAACTTCAACAGAAACTCTTATCGGAGGTTCCTGCCAAGACAGACAACATGGCTTGTGCTAAGGAGGCTAAATCAAGGCCTTTATCCCAATGGAAAACTTTATAAAGGAATAAAGTACCATACACTTTCAATGTAGTTGGCCACCGTGACCTCGAGAAGGGAGGTAAGGTAGGCGATCCTTGTGCCGTATGAGGCTCCCAGGATGGGAAGGTTGGTTAAGAACACGTGGATGAATCCTCGCTTGGTAGACACCGCCAACAATTGTCCGTCGTCTGTCCATGACAACTGATCTAGACCTAAAATAGTAATGATATCACACTGAATAGTTATGTTTGTCTTGGAAAGCCAAAAAAAGAATGAAACAAAAATGAATGTCTTACGCAAAAGTACATTTTCAAACCCCTGTATCTTTGAGCTGTTTCTTCCACATCATACAAGTTAGACAGTCTGGATGTTCTAATTCCAACTCATCCAGTGACTGGCAGATTAGAAAAGAGTCTTAAGGAATAACTTTTATCATGCATGTGCTTGATTTACTTACTGACAAATAAACAGGTTTTACAAAAACACATTGATAAAACTAACGTAAAAACCAAAATATGAAAAATATCTGAAACTCTAAAAGGACACGGTAGAAAGGTAGGTTTCATCCAGTGGTGGGATTCAATTTTTTTCACTATCAGTTCTGTGGGCATGGTTTAGTGGGTGTGACTTGGTGGGTGTGGCAGGGGAAGGATACTGCAAAATCCCATTCCCTCCCCACCCCACTAACCTGCTTTCCAGCTCCGTTCTCCTGTGTAGGGCAACCAAAGAAGACCCAGCTGATCAACTGGGACTCAATGGGAGGCAGAGAATAGATGGGGGCAGGGCCAGTCAGAGGTAGTATTTGCTGGTTCTCGAACGACTTAAAATTTCCGCTACTGGTTCTCCAGAACTGGTCAGAACCTGCTGAATACCACCTCTGGTTTAATCCCTCTGCCAAACAGTCATTAGGGGGTAACTTATCTCACACTAAGGATCCCATCCTTAAAAAAATCATCAATTGGTGGAATTTGCAAAAATGGGAATCCTGCAGGATGGACTGAACAGAAAAAGGCAGCCCTGCAGGTAGTTTGGGCCTTAGATATGTGTTTGGTTACGGTTTCTTATTTATTCAACAGAAACGGACCTTCTTTTTAAGATCTTAATTATGGTGCAAAGGTAAGGAAGACTTCTGGAATTCCTGAGTTCTGACTATCTAATATTTCTCTAAAGTTGGGATAATTTGCACTGATACTTTGGCTTGTGTGCTCCCCTCTTCCCTTCACATACAGAGGGGAAGAAATTAAAATTCTCAACTTCCTAAAGATTCTGACTATAGTTTCAGAAAACTATCTTTTTTTCTTTTTTTCTTTATTTCAGTATTAAGGGTCCTCTAAGACTTGTTATTAACTGAAAACTGAACCAAATGGCAGGATGAAACACGTGAGGTCACATTTGATACTGCTCCTTCTCAATCCTCTAAAGATTTCAAAGGTATTGAAAATCAATCTTGCTTAATCCAACACAAACAATTAATTTGGCAAGCTATCAAACCAGGAAGCTGTCAAACCTTTATTTTCATCCTCTAAGTTTATGATTGCACACATTTCCGTCAGATCTGACAGGTTATGAATCTTGACGCTATAATAAAAAGAAAATCGATTTCTTCAGTAGTCTCACTGTAACCATAAATCGCATCATAACATCAGTTATGTAAACACAGAATATTTTGAGAGCTGCTTTCAAAATTGAACTGGTGACATCAAATTAAAAAAAAAAAAACTCTTTAAATGGTGGTAAAAATATATAGTCGTGCAGGCACTCTTTTGTTTGGATATTAGCTTTGTTTAGGCTAGCAATTCTCAACCATTTAGGTCTTAGGAACCCTTCCATTCTTAAAAAAGATCAAGGATCCTACTCAGCATTGGTTGATGTGTTGACTTTCTCTGAATTCTGCATGCGTAAAATTCGAACATATTCGAAGATACAAAAATGTTGGTGTTTTTTAAAAAACAATAGTACTTTTGCTATTGAAATGATCTTACATGGAAATATTATGCCTCACCAGTTATCTCCACATGATGCAGCTTTGTTTAATGATTCAGTGATAGCAATGCCAGCCAAGGAATCCTTATGATCAGAAGCTTGGAAGATTTCATGGCCAATCTCTTGAACCTGTGTTGAAATCACCACAAAATAGCCCAGCGAAAAACCAATCATGATGTAATTTTCACCATATCTGAAAAAAACAATAGACACCCCCCCAAAAAAAGAAACCTGCTCAGGCATCATAACTCCTGACAGAAATCATGGGGAGACCATCTTCAATGATGAAATAACTGTAGAATTGAATGTGATCAGAGAAACAGAAGAATTATCCAAAAATTAACTTAAATTTTATCAAAAGATAAGGTGCTGAGAGAGACTCAGTTGCATATCTCTTTTCAGGGATATTACATTTTAGATGGTAAATTATTCAAATCTCTTTTATTTAAAAAATAATAATCCCCCCAAACTAACTAAATAAAACAACCGAAACTCAAAACTCACTTTAAAATTATGAATTAAACTGCCACAGGATGACAGATTGGGTTTCAGCTCACAAAAACAAAACAAAATATATTTATTTTTAAGTTGCTACACAGTGCTCTTTTTTGTTGTTGCTGACGCTGCAACCCAATATAATCACTCCAGAGAAACATTATTACTTTAGGGGTTACTTACAATTTGTAAGATACTATCTTTCCATAACGTTTTTGAAATGCTAGTTCAATTGGTTTTTCTGGATCTTTGAAGTTAAAAAAATATAATGTTTTTTGTCCAACTACAATGCAAACCTGGCAGAAAAGGAGAAAGAGAATAAAGGCAAGAATATTTCCAATACAAATAGCCACACCTTCCCTTGTCCCAAAGGAGCTTCCAAAAAGACAATTCAATTTCCTTGGTTTTACTTAAAGATGTTTTTACTTTTCTTCCAAGAATCTTTTTCAGTTCTAACTAATTCTCTCAATAAAGCTAGTAAAAAATGAATATAAAGAGGGTTTTTTAAAACAAATCATTAAACCATTGTTAAAGCTGAATTGAATAACAATAGAACCAAGCTTGAAAGACTGACAAATACAAAAAATTGTTTGCAGGTGCAAATTTTTTTGTATAAAGATACTGCCTTATCACTTATGAAAATCTGAACAAGACATCAGGGGCAAAAGTCACATGGAAAAAAAAGACAATTGCAATTTTTATATATATATATATTATATATATATATATATATTATATATATATAATATATGATTATATATGATTGATATTATATATCAATCATACAACTGGGAAAATCTATAGTTTAGACAAGATATTGAATATACTTCACAGACAAAGCTGTGTAGGTTATATTTCCCAGAAACAAGCTTCCTTGTTAAGAATCAGGGCAACAGAGGTTGGTTTTGCTAATTTCAAACATAATTTCAAATGGATTTTTTAACATTAACTTTTTTTTCAGTGGTCTTTCATTTCAGCAGATGAAGCAAGACTGGTGTTATATAGATCCTGCATGGTCATTAATAACCTACCGTGGTCTCATTTCCTCCTGTTTCTTCATCAGACTTCATCTTGACAAACTCCATATTGCTGGGGTCTTCTCTCACTGCAGTCTGCAAGAATAAGATTCCGGATTAACTGAATTTATAGTATCTATTTGTATAAAGTTATACTAGTAATTAGAAAATGAGACAAGTAGGGCACTAACATGTTTATCAAGGAACTGTCAGTAAGCATTTGGAGGATATTTTATATGCTGACTGGATTTTTGTATTGCTCTAAGCCAAGTATATTTAATAATTCAGTTAAAGTGTATTTCATAATGAGTGACTCTTGACGAATATATCTTTTCTTTTATGTACACTAAGAGCATTTGCACCAAAGACAAATTCTTTATGTGTCCAATCACAGTTGGCCAATAGAGAATTCTATGCTATTCTATTCTATTCTTCATTCTATTCTATTCTTCATTCTTCTCTTCTTCATTCTTCTCTTCTCTTCTCTTCTCTTCTCTTCTCTTCTCTTCTCTTCTCTTCTACTCTACTCTACTCTACTCTACTCTACTCTACTCTACTCTATTCTAGAGTTACCCAATGGTGCATTAATCACCTGTCATTCTAAAAACAAATCCTAAACTGATTAAGGTGCTGATTTGAGATATAACTGTTTGGGGATTCATAGGAAGAACACACTGAATAAATAGAGGAAAAGTACAAAGGTTTCCTGTATTTATTTCATCTCTTGCATGTAACAAAAATATAAGTTTATTACCACTCTGATAGTGTCGCCTTCGTGGTTGCTAATCGTTATTAATTTGTCTTCTCCACCTAATGCTATTAATTTTTCTTTGCTCCAGCAACCGCAGGTGATCCGTTTGGTGTGCTTGCCTGGTAAAAGAAGACGGGGAGAAAAATCTCCAACTTTTTGTTTCTTAACAACTCTTTATTAGGGCCCAAGACCAGCTTTCAAACAGCTTTAGAATGAGAAGATACCTTTGAAAGTCATAGAAGATGAATAAACCACAACATCTCATTTATAACAGAAGCAGAGAAATCAGGGAAAATATCCCAACGGAGCCAGAAAACACAAGGCTAAATTTGGCCATTTGTAAAGGCGAGAATAGAGTGTTTATTCATGAAAGAGGAAAAACATAACAAGTATTTCAGATAATGCCCAGGAAGATGAAGCAATTTTTTCTATATTATAAAATATAAAATTAAATATATAATTATTTAAATGGTAATTCACTTTGTGGCTAAAATTCTGCTCCCCGCCCCCCATGCTTAAAATTATTGGAGAAACCTGCCTTGTCTCCAAAATATGGACTGAGCATGTTCTTAACTTGTAAAAGCAAAAGATCTGTGATAAATGTCAAAAACAAACATCTGAACTAGCTTAAAAATGACTAGATTATCAAGATTTGTCCTTTTAATCCAAAAGCTTGGAATAGCTTTTAACAGAATTAACTAATGAAACTTAAAGGAATGAGAGAAAGATTACAAAATGAATGAAAAAAAACACTAAGCCAAAGGCATAACTTGAAAAAGATAACTATTTAAATACTGCTTTGGAGATCCTAGCCTCTGCCAATTTGTTGTGATGGTAGAAATAAATTCCTAACTTAGTAAAGGAAATCTCCCCACTTTTATTTTCTCCATCGCGATATTCCAGTGGCCAAATGCTAGAAAAAAAATGCAATTTATATGTCTGCCTGAACATCCCACAACGTTCTTGGCAAAAGAAATGCTGAAATAACTTGGGATGACTGTAAACAGTATTAAAACACAACTTTGTGTGTAGCTGCATTCTTGAGCTGTTTACTTATTGGAAATAAACTACTTCTCCTTTGCACAAATTTGCTGTTGTGGGATCCTTGTGCTGAGTTTGATGGCTCTCTTTGCAGATGTTTCATTTCCAAATTAGGTAACATCATCAGTGCTACCTGCTAACGAACCCCTCATTTGGTGTGATACAGATGCAAAAAAGCCCTCCAGCTCAGAGGACTCCGCAGGTCAATCCTGAGCTGCAAATATTCTCTTCTATCGGTAACAAATTTGCTTTTTTCTGACTTAAACCTGTTCCAGTTTTAAATACAACTTTTGGAAAATCCCTCTCTACAATTTTCAAGCTACTGACCAAGGATAGGAATCTTGCGGGAAGTCTGGCGATTATATATTAGTACGTTTCCTTTAGCTGTTCCAGCAACTAGTAAGGCTTCAGTTTTTGACCAACACAAGAAAGACATTGGTTCCCTGAAATATAAAAATTAAATAAAAATAAGCTCTGCCAAATTAAACAATATTTAGCTGATTACAACTTTATTTTTGAGGAATGAACAATGCAAAAAAAATCCTCCGTATCAAGATCAGATCAGGTAACTAGCATGATTCCAATTATAATTAAAGTAATAGAAAATGGAGCATAAACTATGCGCACAATATTTATCAACAGTTCTTGGTGTGAACTATTCATAAAATTAACAGAAAAGAAAACAGAACAATAAAAGACTCCCATATATGACCAAATTCAAAATTAACATTTACATTTGGATAAATTCTTTAAAAATAAAGATATTGCCCTTGCTTACAATTAATTGTTCTTCTAAGAGAGAAAGAAGAAGTGAAATAAGATGGAGGAAAGAGGTAATAATAAACTCTTTTGGAGCACTTCTTCATTAGCAATAAGAACAAAACAGCAAATCTTTAGGATTTGACGAAGGCATTTTTGTTGGAAGATGTCTTTTGTTAAGTCTTTTGTAATTTCTCCTGAAAATGATGTAAAATAGTGGCACCCAGAAGATGCCAACTTACAGGGTAATCTACTCCATATGGAGAACAATCAAATTTGCAAGGTGGCAGTCAGATGGATGGACACACACCAAATGAGGACACTGTTGAAATACATGGCATTATATTACATTACCTTTAAAAACAAATGTCCTCAAAATGTGTGTTTGAGATATTATAGATGTTAATCAGATGATGTCATTTAAATATATAGATATAGTTTACTTCATATATTTATATAATTCTAGAGCTGCAGTGGCTCAGTACTGCAGGCTACTTCTGCTGACTGCCTGAAATTTTGTAGTTTGAATCTCACCAGGTTCAAGGTTGACTCAGCCTTCTGTCCTTCCAAGGTCAGTAAACTGAGGACCTGGATTGTTGGGGCTGACTCTGTAAACCACTTAGAGAGGGCTGTAAAGCACTACAAAGTGGTATATGTCTATTGCTATTACATTATATCACATTACATTACATTAATTTCATAAATAAATTACCTCATGCTAGTATCCATCAAACTGGTTTTATTTGTATTGGCATCCCACAGATAAATAGCGCTGGATTTATCAGCAATAATTGCTAGAGTATCTCCATCTTGATCCCAATCCATAGCAATGCAGTTCCTAGCAAAGGACAAAAAATGTTCAAATGCTTTTAATAAAAAACATTTTATTGTCTGTTCTACTCATATTTTAAAACTGCACATGAAGATACTGGCACACTATATGGAAAAAATCTATTTGAGTAGATACCTTACTTTCAAAACCACCAGTATCTGTTTTAGATCATCCATAAGTGAGATTTTAAATTTAAAGGACATCTAAGGTCATGAACTGAGATTCAAAACTTACCCTGGTAAAATAATTTCATTTTTCTTTTGACCATGGCGATCAAAGACTTTAACAGTATGACTGTACCTTTAAACAAATAAAGAAAAGCTTCTAAGAATGACAATAACCCTTTTCACAAATCAGTGACTACATTTTCTAAAATCAGTGACTAAATTTTTGCATACCTTTGGAAGACAATTAAACAAAGAGATAACAAACAAATTTTCATTCTACACCTTTTCATTCCACACTTCTGCAAGGTGAAACCCAGACACCTAGGATCTTTCATTCATTTCTTTTTCTTTTTTTAAATCTTACCCTGTCACCGCAATGTAGTTTCCTAAGGTTTTTTGCCAAGCAAATTGCACAGGGGCACTAGGTGCGTCCTTTTCTGAAAGGGTAAATACGCGCTGTGGAGGGAAAGTGAGAATTACACATTGGTAAGTTGTTTTTATTTTATTTTTTGAAGGCCTTATGTTTCTAATCTGTAGAACATAGCATCTGTTATAAAAGGCCAGTTCGCAGCAGTCTCTCCTGTTGGCGATGAAAGAAAGAAAGAAAGAAAGAAAGAAAGAAAGAAAGAAAGGAAGGAAGGAAGGAAGGAAGGAAGGAAGGAAGGAAGGAAGGAAGGAAGGAAGGAAGGAAGGAATGGAGGAAGGAAGGAAGGAAGGAAGGAAGGAAGGGAATAAGGAGGGAAGGAAGCCATGGTGGCCACACAGTGTTTAGTGGAGTGCCATATTGTAGGTGAAGTGCCCACTGCCAGAGGTTCAATCCTGCCCAGCTCAAGGTTGACACAGCCTTCCGTCCTTCGGAGGACCCAAATTGTTAGAGGCAAGAGGCTGACTCTGTAAACCGCTTAGAGAGGGCCGTAAAGCACTGTGAAGCTGTGTCTAAGGACTATTGTTTGGGAAGGAGGGAAGGAAGGAAGGAGGGAGGGAGGGAGGGAGGGAGAGGAGGAGAATGTAAGGAAGAATGGAAGAAAGAAAGAACAGAATATTGTGTGTATGTATATATGTGTGTGTGTGTACACACATAAATAAAATGATTGATTGATTGACTGGCAGATAAAAGCCAGTAAAACACTTGCCCCCCCCCAAATGATTTTTTTTAAACCGTCGCTCGGTCTCTGAGGGGAAAGAGAGGACTCCTTCCCGATGTCTTGGGAAAGATGGAAGGCCAAAAGGGAAACGGCACAGAGAGTAGAAAAAGGTTAGAATAGAATTAACAGAGCTGGAAGGGTTCTGGGAGGTCACCTAGTCCACCCCCTTGCCCGATACACCGTTGCAAGCAAACGGTCGTCCAAGCTTGTCAGCGACGGAGGCTCCTTTTCCCCCATTGCGGCCTCTGAGTATGCAGGCAGGCGTTCCACAAGTTTCTTCCCGCCCCCCTCCATCCCCGCGTTCCTCACGGAGGAAGGAAACCCCACCAGTTGAACAGCCGCCTGTTCTAACCAACCGGGAAAGTTACGGGTGCTCGAAAGGGAAGGGAAGGTACTGAGCCCGTTCCTGGCAGAGGAAACCGGGCCACGCGTGGCGTGGGGGGGGAGAATAGCCCCTCGACCGGCCCCGCAGCCCCTCAAAGCCGGCGCCACCGCGGCCTTTACCTGCATCTTTTTCCCCTCAGAGAACCAGCGACGGTTTTAAAAAAAGAGGGGGGGGGAGGGAAAGGGGCGCATGCGCACTCAGGCGCATGGCAGGCATTCGCGTCGGCGTCACCCGGGAGACGCGGCCTCTAGAGATGTTAAAAAGGACTAAATGGAAGAGGCGACTCCGTTCTTCCGAGCGGGTATGTATCAAGAGAATGAGGATTTAATAATGTCATATTAGGGTATGAGAAGTTAATGAGTTCTCATCCCAGAGGTAAAGTATAAATGTAAAGATCTAGAAAATTACGTTATAAAGTGTAAATGCAAAGTTCTAGCATTTACACCATAAAATATACATGCAGCGATCTAGAAAATCACACCATAAAGTATAAATGCAGATCTAGAAAACAATACAGCATCAATGGAAAGATCTAGAAAGCCGCGGTATATAAGATTGCAAAGATCTAGAAAACCATGCTGTAAAGTACAAATGGAAAGCCCTCGCTTTCTTGAGAAATCTGTCGTACTTTAGGCAGGGTGGAAAGAAGGAAAAGGCAACCAGCAGCAAGAGGAATGCACTCAGTAACACCAGCCATCGGTCACGGTCGGGATACCAAGTCATGGAAAGATTGTCATGGAGAAAAGCTACGCCTCAAGTTGTTTATAAAAAACTAGCTGGATCCCCGTGCTTCGCTATGAAACATTGTGGTCGGGCTTAGTTTTGGGGGAGGAAAATAAGGCGGGGGGGGGGGATTCTGCCTCTGCCAACCAGCATCCTCCGCTATTCATCAGGCTAGTCAGTGTGTGAGTTGAGGGCTGTTTGGAAACTGAAAAAGTATTTTCTGTGCGAGCAAGGAGACAGCAAGGAGCCTGGGCATGGCTTAGCTCAACTGTTCTGTACTAAAGCTTCTTGCTGCTATGAAACTGAAACTCCACTGCTTGTGTTTTGCATTTGGAACAGATTTCTTTTCGGGTGGAGAGGGGGAGTAGAACTCCTTAGCATCAGAGCATATTAATAATATATGAAATACTGATGCTCTGATGGTCATTTGGAAAAATCCTTTCTTAGTGAGTACCTAGAAGCCAAGAGGAACAAACATGCCAAAT
This sequence comes from Hydrophis major, assembly GCA_033807585.1. NCBI lineage: Eukaryota > Metazoa > Chordata > Lepidosauria > Squamata > Elapidae > Hydrophis > Hydrophis major. The sequence continues at coordinate 68,315,420 of CM066333.1, forward strand.
TTCAAATTTGTAGGCTTTATGGTTCTGGAGATTTTGTGATGATGCATGAGTGGTCTTTTGCCTTGATAGATAGATAGATGGATGGATGGATGATAAAGGTGGGGTGTTAAATAAACAGATGTGGGGAAATCCAAGAGTCAATGTGGACTTGATGGCCCACAATCAAAGTCCTTTCTTTTCTTTCCTTTTTTAAATGACAAACTACTTAAAAATATTGTCAGGGATGAAAGTGATTCCTTAAATCCAGAGAAATCGTTTTTTTAAAAATCAATAAATCTGCAAAGGGTCTTGATTGTTTCGAGAGTTCAAAACAGGAAACAACCTATGCCAGCATAAATCACATTCATGCCTTTGCAGAGCAAAATCGTAGTGATGGAACCAAATTCCATTGATAGAAAACTTTGAAATTACTCCTTTGATGAACCATAATTGGAAAAAAAAAGGGGGGCGTTAAAATGAACTGATCCCTATTGGGGATTCATCTCTACCAGCTCCACCCCTGCCACGCCCCTTCACCACACCCCTTTACTCTTTGGGCTCCGATTGGAGCGAGGTCAGCAGTCCCACCCTCCCAATGCTAAGGCTCCCGCTGATTCCCTAGAGCCAAGGAAGTAGAGGCATCTTGACTGTCCAGCATCATGAACATTATAATTGATTTATAAACTTCAGTCATCAGCTAGATGTAGACATTGAGAGGTCCCAATATTTAAGATAGCCGTCTTGACGCCAAAATTAAAGATTAAAAAAAAGTGTCCTAGCCTGAGTCTTTTTGTGTGATAAATTTTGTCAAACTGGTTGAGATGCCTGCCTCTGTGATGCTGGGGTGCAAATTTCCACCAGTGATCCTTCTCCTCTTAAGTCATCAACTTTTCATACACGAATAAATTATCACTCCGGATGTCGCCTCTTCCACTGGAACAAAAACTCGAAACAGCTTTTCTTTTGAAGGTATCGCTTTCTAGCCTTCAAACAAACATTTTGGAACTTGCCTTTTGTCCTGAGCTACAGACAGCTGCTTTTGGATCAAAACAATTCAACTTTGTAGGCTTTTCTAGGAAAAGAATGTGAAATCTTTCCATTCCCCACCATTCAGTCAGAGCTGGAGAAGCTTCTGGGATGAGAAGCGAAATGCCTTCAGAGAAAAACCATGAAGTCCAATTGCTGCTTGAAAAAAAAGTACCTTTGGGACAATCATGACCTGGAGGACTGAGAATCTCCATTGTCATTTTAAGTCTTGCCTTCTCTGTTTAATTGTTTTATGCCGATCGTGCATGAAATCCCATCCCGATAAAATTAAGGACCTTTCACGAGTGGGATCTTATGGAGAATGTCTGGTGGTCACAAGACAATTGAATTTTAAAGAGTTAGAAAACACAGGTCTCAGGTAACAACTTTCTAAATGAAGTAGTCTTTGCTTGTGAGGGATCCTTAGTGCTCTCTGAACTTGATTGTTTTCTTACAGGCATTTCATGACCCAGCTAGGTAACATCATCAGGAACACCCGTAACACCCACATCTTACCCATAAGATGTTACCCATAAGATGTTACAAGATGTTACCCATAAGATGTTACAAGAAAACAACCAAGCTCAGAGAGCACCAAGGACCCCACATTTCAACTCCAAGCTACAAATATTCTCCTTTATCAGTACTCTTTATTTGTGGCATCATTGGTGTGTGCACATACAAAACCTCCACATTCTTGGGACTGCTTTAAAATTGCATTAGAATTTCAGGGAAAGAAGTCTCTGTAATAAGGTAAGGAATCTCTATCACTTTGCCCCAGCTTCTCTTCAAGAGAATTTTGCAAGAAACTTCTAAAACACACAATGTAAAAAGAGAAACCATGATGTTATGAAGAAGGCTGGTACTAGAAGGTGTCCCTTTCAAAGCTGTAAAGTGTTCGTTATTATATGGAAATAATAGCACTGTCTTTTTTCACCCGTAATGGCTTTGCTGGAGCTTTTCGATCACAAGGAATTACATACCATGTAATTCATAACGGCAATTTTATAAACATTTGGTTCCACATTTTCAACAGATAAAAGTAGTTCAACATCAAGGGGGCCAATCTAATTCTTCAACTACCTCCCTTCTAACATTTCATGCACATTGGTGAAAAATAATCTGAATATAAACTATGGCGCCAAGGTATTGACAACAGCTTACTCTGACTACTATGATTTTAAAATTCAAAGCTATTATTATTTTGATGCAATCAGAGATTGGTGCAAATAAAAACATAAACCAAGCAGTTTCTGCTTATATAGCAGGAAGTCTCATTCAGTCATCCCAACTACACATTTCGTTCCCTTTCCTTTTCTGGTTTGCCAATATTTGATCTTTCTGACTACTCCAGCTTAAAATGGTTTTGCAAATGCAAACGGAGATTTGGTTTCTATTACAGACTTTCTCTGTGTTATTCTCCACCCAGGGAAGCTGGACAGCTAATGAGTGCTGCTTGCTGTCTTTCATTTTTTTCTACCTCTCTCTATGGCAGGGGGAAATGTCCAATGCTGGCTGGGGAATAATGGGAGTTGGAAGTCCACGAGTCTTAAAGTTGCCAAGGTTTTACACCCCTGTTCTTGACCAAATCTGGCACACCAAGCATGTATCAACTGTGCTCCTTTTAGTGGCGTATTATAAGCTCCATGAAAACCATCCATTTCTTTTCTGCATGATCAAAGCCACTGTATTCCCAGGCAGTTATTTTGGAGTTGACCTGTATGTGTTCTCAGAGTTCAACAATCTACTGCAAAATGATGTATCATTAATTTGCTTTGTTCAAAAAATATTGCAGAATCTTCCTTGCCTGTGTGCTTCAGGGTGCACAAAGAAACAGTATATGCTGGGAGTGATTGGGAAAGCTGTATTTTGTAAACTAAATGCCTATATGGCAATGTGTTTCTTGTACACCATCAAAGGAGGTAGATCCATGAGAAACCAATGTTTGATGATGCACTTTCCAAATAAACCTCCCAATTGAACAGATCAGCAGAACGTTTTTCCAAATATAATCAGGAGAGAAGATTGATTTCATTTCATTCATATTGAGTTTTTAATTCAATACAACAGAATTCTATTTTAATTAATTCCTTTCCATCTATTGGATACATTTTCCACCTGACATATTAGCAATTAGAAAGAGACAGAAACTTTTCTGGGAGTTTGATTGTCTTCTCTTAAGATGTTCAGAACCGTGAGGCCCTTGGATCACAAAGGAGATGGGAAGACAGCTAGAACAGCAGCTCAGGTAATAAGGGAGGTGATAGCTCTGCGAGAAAAGGGCAATGCAGGGAGCCCTCGACGTACCCTTCCAATTGAGCCCCAAATTTCCGTTGCTAATCAAGACAGTTAAGTTAACTTTGCCCCATTTTATGTGCTTTCTTGCCACAGTTGCTAAGTGGATCATTGAAGTTAAGAGTAACACCGTTGCTGGTTTCCCCACTGGCTTTGCTTGTCAGAAGGTTGCAAAAGGAATCACATGACCCCGGGACACTGCAAGCGCCATAAATATAATCTGAATTTTGATCACGTGACCATGGGGATGCTGGAACGGTGGTATGAAAAACGGTCGTAAGTTGTTTTTTTCAGTCTCATTGTAATTTCGCACGGTGACCGAACAAATGGTGGTTAAGTCCAAGACTATCTGTATTCCTTTTCTGTGTGAGCGTCTGCTGCTTGGGAAATTTCATGGAGCTGCATTCGATAGGAGATAAACGTCTTGCTTCAATTTAGCCCTTGTCAGCCATGTGCCAGTCTGTTGCACAAGCCTTGTCCTGTTCCTAACTCAAATAAACAAGATAAATTTCTCATCCAGTAGCTGCCTTTATGTCTTCATTCCTGGCTCAAGAGAAGCCTGAGAAATGCTCCCACCATTCCGTTCGAAGGAGAAAGGCTCTTTCTTGAACTAAAGTGCCTCCTGTGATCTGAAGCCCCTCTGGGGTCCTCCTTTATGATGGTGGTGCTTGGCTGGCACTGAGTCACAAAAGGACCCAGACAGGATAAACCAGTGTGCAGTAGTGGCAAGTAGACCATACGTGGCATGTAGAAGAGCTGTGTCAGGAGAAAGTGTGACGACTACCCTGGACGCTTCCCCATATACCACTCCAGATATCAGCTCAGAGGAAGATGAACAGTTGTCCTGGCACATCAGGAAGGGAGTCAGTCAATGGCTCCGAGCAGCCTTCTGAGAGGGATTTGGCTGAAGGGTAGCTGCAGCAGGACAACTCTGAGGTTTCATGTGGGGAAAGCATGAAACTGCAGCCAGGCAAGAATGAGGAGGAGGAACTGCCTTCTGCACCTGATCCAAGAACATGTAGGGCAGAGAAAAGGCGGGAGCAGCGAAAGTCAGCCAGATCACTCGCAAGGAGGCAGCCTTGCCCTTCTAGATGGTCTGCACCAGAAATTGGCTATTTAGCACAGCAGATAGATGGGAGGCAATGCTAGGAACAACATTGCTATATGTCCTTGCCTTCAACTTTGGACTTTGCCTATGAATTTGTCTTTGCCTTGGGAACCTATTTTGGCCTCCTGGACTGGACTCGCTTTTGCCTCGAGGATTAGTGTTGGCTTCATTTGACCTGCGTCACTTCTTGTCTTTTTGCAGAATGCAGTAATGGTGGCCTAGTCAACAGAAGAGAGCAATGGAACTACTTCTGAGTAACTGAGCCATGCGCAGAAACTGCTTCTGCGTGTAGCCCAGTCTAGCTCTTCAAACTTATGATGGCACTGGAAAAAAGTGACTCGTGTTCAGTTTTCACACTTACGGCAGTTGCAATATCCCTGTGGTCACACAATCAAAATTTGAGGCACCTGGCATGTATTTACATATCCCAGGGTCAAACGGAGGAAACAAGAGACAATGAGGAAGTCAGATTCACTTAACAATGGAAGTGATTCGCATAATGACTGTGGAAAATATGTTATAAAATGGAGCGGAACTCACTTAACCATCTTAATTACTCATCTTACGTTGCAACGGGCTCAACTGTGGTCACTAAGTCGATGACTACCTGTAGCATTTAAAACAAGGCACAAAAGAAAATATAAAATGCTGAGAGCAGGTTGGAACATCCAAATATTTCATAATTGTGAAAATCTACAGATAAATCGCTACAATATGAAAAAATTGAGTTACAGAAATTTGATCTTGGGGAAATCAATCAGTCTTTGATATGAAATGTAACTGAACATCTGAAATGTACATAGGGCCAAACCTGATTTTGTTGTTGTTGTTAGAATAACACTCTGTCAATGCCTATATAAAATCTGTGGAGACGTCTCATTTAGGGTCAATAATCATGGAATGTTTTGGAATACATAATCACCATCATCATCATCATGAGTCACTTTTAATCAGCCGGATCAAGTGTTCTTTCACTGCAACTTCTTTGAAGAAGTGATCAATAAAGTGACAATACGGTTTGGCAAGGTATGCAGGATTATTTCTAGGCTATGTAAAACTTCCTAACAAGACATGGGGTACCCAGTGATGGGAAAGTGCTTGAAAAATATACTCCGTAACCGATGTCCAAGCATAAGACAAGAATTAAAATAAGGCTTTGGTTTAAAGAGAAAAAAGTGCAGCAGCTCTCTGAAAAACTACAGGCCGTCGTTGACTTACACCCAGTTCATTTAGTGACCGCTGAAAGTTACAATGGCACTGAAAAATGGACTTACTGCCATTTTTCACACTTATGACTGTGTGTGGCATCCCCAGGCTCATGTGATCAAAAATTTAGATGCTGGGCAACTGGTTCATATTTATGATGCTTGCAGGGTCCTGAGGTCCCTGCAGTTCCCTTTTGCTATTGTGGTTCGCTAGCAGCCTGTGTAGACGGCAGCGGAATCGGACAGTGGGGAAGAACGGGGACCAGTCCAGGAGTCTGGACAGGACTCGGATCCTGCATCCGATGCAGAGATGGGACCAGGACCATCTGGGAGTGGGGTGCTGCCTCCGGAGCCTGGCAGCAGCGAGGCAGAGGACCCAGGGGAGCCTATTCCCAGTACACATGTGTGCAGAGCTACTAGAAGGTGAGAGCAGCTGAGACAAAAGGGGCAACTTGGGAGTAAAGCTGGGAGGAGATTGCTCCTCCCATAAGGGATAAAAGTCAGGCCAAGATGATGAAACCTTTGCAGGAAGCAAAGTAGTTAGGTCGATTCATAGTCATCGTTGAAGCTCCTTGTACTTCAGTTGGTTTTTTTTGTACTTTGGTTGGTTGCTTTTCTAGTTATTTTGATACTTCTGTTTTTGGCAGCACTTCACAGAACTGAAAGGTATGTGCTTATCTTGGGGGACTGTTTGAGATTACTTCCGGCTGGGAATGAAAACAATTCCCAGTGTTGCAATAAAATAGGTTTTTTAAAAAAAACAAGTTTGTTAATATTTACGGTTTACGAAGCCTGGGTCAGAACATTTGCAACCTTCTGACAAGGAAGGTCAATTCCCGTAACAACTGCACTGATTCCCTTTCACAACTGCGGCAAGAAGTGTCATCAAATGGGGCATAACTCACTGAACAAATGTCTCACTTAGCAGCAAAAATGTTGGGGGGTGTCAATGACGGTCATAAGTCAAGGAGTACCTGCATAGGCATCAGAGGTATGGCATTTCTCAAATCAGAAGTACACTTGATATTTCCTTTGCATTTGGTTTGTTGTACCATGTCCCCACCAAAAAAAAGAGCAAACCAGAAAAGAAGCATTTGGAGCAAAGCAAAACTTACCTCTTACGTCTTACAAAAGGACATAAAAGGGAATTGCAAATCTGTGGCTAGAGGGCAAAGAACAACACAACTTCCTTTCGTGCCTCCAGAACAATAAAAATGAGTGCCCTTTTTTTTTCTTCTTTTTCTGATTTATGCACTTGAAACATGCTATCTGATCCGTAATGTATTTCCATTACCAACACATATAGATGTGTACATGAACTACATTATTCGTATGGTATTTTTTTTAAAAAGTACACAATATTGGTCCTTTAAAAAAATTCCTTTATACAAATAAGATTTAAGGTCAGTCTCTTTGCCTTGTGAAGATACACAGTACCTGACGTATTTATGCTTTAATAATTGGAGGTGAAATCACCAAAGAGTCTACAGAAGAGACCATGATTTCACTACTAGAGTTTGACAGTCACCACACAAGCTCCAGCTCTTCCGAGGCACAATGGTGCAACCTGAAAGAGGAAAAGAATGAAAAAGAATCAAGGACAAAACTATCGATACGATTCACAAATATTTTGGAAAAGAGGAGAAGGTTTTCGATGAAACAGCTTGCCTTCAGAAATCGTGGTCATTCCATCACTGGAGTTTTTTAAAACGACTCTAGACAGTCACTTATCTGCAATGGTATAGGTTCTCCTGCCTGAGCAAGGGGTGGACTAGAAGACCTCCAAGGTCCTTCCAGCTCTATTCTATATTCTTTATCATTCCATTCTATATTCTGTTCCACTCCATTCCATTCTTTATTATTCTATTCTATATTCTAATCTTTTTCTTATTCTATTCTATTCTATTTCTTACTCCCTTATTCTATTCTATTCTTTATTCCCTTATTCTATTCTATTATTTATTCCCTTATTCTATTCTATTTTCCCTTATTCTGTTTTTATTCCCTTATTCTATTCTATTCTATTCCATTCCCTTCCATCCATTATTCATTATTCTATTCTATATTCTAATCTTATTCTATTTCTATTTTCCATTAATTTAATCTAATCTATTCTATTTTATTCTATTCTATATTCTATTCTATTTCTATTTCTCATTAATCTATTCCATTTCATTCCATTCCATTTCCCATTATCCTATTCCTGTTCCTTTCATTTCCGTTCCATTCCATTCCACTCTATCTTAAAAAGACCGTTCTTGTTCAACTTAAAGCCCAATTAAAATCAAGAGCTCATCTACAAGGCTCAACCTCAGAATCTGTTATCTGTCATTAAACCTCAGTTCCAGAAATAGTTAAATCGGATCATGATCGATCATCATGACATGATCACCATCCTCTACTGAATTTATACGCTTCTCAATCTTTCAGCAACTCCACAAAAATGTTTCTCTTAATATAACATTTATGTTTCTGCTATGGTCCCCCCCCCCACAACTTATTAAAATCTATGGTCAACTCGTAAAACATTTTGTACATGTTTATAGTTGACAACAGAAAGAAGGGGTGGAGTTTCAAAAAGTAGGCAGCAGTGGGATTGAAAGTACATTCCATTCATATTTTTCTTCAGAGACTGATTAGATGACTGAAGCTTCTGCCACACAACAGTGTAATTGGAGAGCATGATTGATGACTCTTGGCTGTGGATGTGTTTCGTTGGATGCTACACCCAGAGGGGTGGGGTGGGGGGAGCAGGATCAAGGGTCACAATGAATTATGTATTTCAAGAGTTGGCACGCCCAAGTTAATGTCGGATGTAGAATGTTACCTTCAAATAAATCTTTTTTAGTTTTGGGAGTGTGGCTTGAGGCTCATGATTTAATTGGAGTAACTGCCGGAATCTTGACATCTATCCTGTTAGGCTAAACTAAAAATCCGTAATAAATTTTATTCAATTTCTGAGTCAGATGAACATAGTCCAGAATTTACCCACTTGGAATAATAAAAGGAAGTTTTCAAGTTTAAATTACAGTTGAGTTTCTCATATGACACTTATGTGGACATTTTTTGCCTCATTAATACCTGGTCCTTTCTTGTATATTGAAAAAATAAAAGTTTTCTGGAAGCTTGATTCCACAGTTAATTAAAATATTTATGATCAAAGACCAAAAACCCCCCACCTAGAAACAGGTACAGTAACATAATACAAAACGCACTTAACAAATTTTTCACTTAGTGACATACATTTTGGGCTCGGTTCTGGCTCTTCTAAGTGAAGGACTACCGGTGAATACAAAATTGAAAAATCAGCAAAAATATTTTTTAAAAAAATAGGATACTTAAATTAAAAGAAACAAAAGGCCATGTTTGAACTCTGCCCACTCCCTCCCAGCACTGATGATGTTACCTACTTTGGTAATGAAATGTCTGCAAGGAAAGCAGTGAAGCTCAGATACGCCCAAAGACCCCATCATCTCAGATATGTTGGCCAGGTCTCTTAACCTCCACATTACCTGTGTCCACTCATTTATCTGAGGATCATATGATTCTACTGTATTAAGGTAGGCTTGTCCGTCATATCCTCCCACAGCATACAGCTTATCTCCAAGAAGGCAGACTCCCACCGCATCCCTACTGATGCTCATCGATGCCACAGCAGTCCACATATCTGTTTTGGGATCGTATCTGATTAAAAAAAGAAAAAAAATAAGATGTTTCCATTTTATTTCATTGAGGAACTGTCACAAAAATATCTGCATGTGCTTGTATACTGCTCCCCTGAAACCCGTTTTGATTTTTTTGTGAAATAAGGATCCCATGAAAGGTAAAGCGAACCAGTAGTAAAAAAAATGCTACCGGTTTAGCCAAACTGTGGGAATAAACTTTGGCCTGAGCTTGAGCAATGATTAATATAATGCCTATGTTAGGGATAACATTGGTTACCTAACTTAGTTTGGGTAAAAATAATATATAAACTATGTCAGTGAGTTTAAGTGTAAGTATCACTTTAACAGCAAAACATGTATTTTGGGTGCAGTTGTAAAATCACCATAAGAGGAAGCAAGAGAGCTCACTGTTTGCTGGCTTTTTACTGTAGTAGCTGACAACATTGGATTGATGGTGATAACTGAGTGTTTTCTCTGCTGTTGCTGAAACGAAGAAAAGGGGTTTGATTTTCTTCATATCTCTGACTGCAAAAGAGATATATTGCTGGACTGATTATTTGTAAGTTTACTGACCTCTATTTTTTGACACTGGACTTTGCAACTGATTAATCCCTGGATGGACTGAACTAGTGTATGACATATGGACTATGCTATAACTCTTGCTGGAATAAAAAACTATTTAACTGGCACAGTGTATCTGTCTTACTGAGTGTAAACTACAACAACGTTTATCTCACATAATTTGCCTGCCTGCTAGACTGCTGTTGCACGTTCTGCTAGGGTATGTATCCCTAACACTGGTTATGGGCCCAGGTGCACAGTCAGACTAACCAGGATATAACAGGCTTAGATTAAAGAGAGAGTTTGTGTAGTTACACAATACTGTAAACAGACAGCTGTGTTTTTATTAATTATAGTTTTAATATCCAGATAAAGATGGCACAAGTCAATTTACAAAGTTTGTCTCTAATATCCAAACTGGATGGAACAAACTATGTTTCATGGTCTATGAAATGTAACCTACTTCTACGCAGAGAAGGTTTGTGGAGTATAATTCAAAACCCACCAGAAGTAGATGCATGGGATCCGGAGGATGAGGATGATGCCCAGAAAATACAAGAATATCAACTGAAGAATGAGCAAGCTCTCTGTATAATAGGACTGACACTCTGTAATGAGCAGCTTGTACATATTCAAGGAGAAGAAACAGCTGCCAAATGTTGGGAGAATTTAAAGAAGATTTATATTCGAGACAGTATAGGAGCACATATAAATCTTACACGGAAACTGTTCAGAACACATCTTCAAAAAAGAATGGAGATATGCTGAGTCATATAAATACAATGAAGAGAATTTTTCAGGAACTGCATGAAAAAGAACTTATCTTCACAGAACTACACCAAGTTTATATAATTTTATCTTCTTTAGATAATAGCTATGATGACTTCGTAACTTCACTTGAGATTCTGCCAAAAGATAACCTCACATTAACTGACATTACTGGCAGATTAATTAAAGAAGCCAGGAGAAGGCTTGAAAGGGATCAACTCAGAGGGGAACAACCACAATGTGAAGAAGATAAAAAATCTTCGTCAGCCTATACAATTAGAAAATGTTTTAATTGTGGAGGAAAAGGACATTTGGCAAGATTCTGCAAGAAAGCAAAAAGCCAAAATGCCAGCCAGAAAGATAAAAGGCATCAAAAGGATAAAAAATGCATAGAGTTAGCCATGTATAGCAACGAAACTGTGAATAATAATTTATGGGTTGTAGATAGTGGAGCATTGCACTGCATAACGAAAGATAAGAAAAGATTTATTAAGATGTCCATGAGTTCACAGCAGATATCGTTAGCTAATGGATGGAAACTGAAAGCTAAAGGTCAAGGTGTATCATATTGTTCTTGCATAAGAGAAAATGTAAAAATGTTATATGTACCGCAACTTAAGTTTAATTTGCTTTCGGTTAGAGTTTTGGTTAAACTAGGTTATGTAATTACCTTTAGGGGAGACAATTGCATAATTGAAAAAGAAGGTAAAAAAGTGACTGCAACTTTAAAAGGTGAATTGTATGTGTTAAATGATAATCATTCAGAGGGAGCTAACACAGTTTATAATAATGTTAAACCTCATGATGAATGCATACATTTGTTACACAGACGTTTGGGGCATATAAATTTTAAAATGCTTAAACAAACAGTAGAACTATCTAAGGGTATAAAAGTATTGCACTGCAATACTTGTAGTCAAGAAAAAAGCAAGCAAATGCCAGCAAATAGAGTTAATGGATTTAAAACAAAGGAGCCTCTAGAGGTCGTATTTGCTGATATTATAGGTCCTAAAAAACCAAGTGTGGGAGGTGCTCGTTACATACTAAGTATAATAGACCATTATTCCAGATATGGTTTCTGTTATCTAATGAAAAGCAAAAAGGAAACATATCAAAATTTCTTTAATTGGCTTAAATTCGCAGAAAGAAAAACTAAAAGGAAGTTAGTAACTCTTATCACTGATAATGGTACGGAATTTATAAACAATAAATTCCAAAATAAACTGAAGATGGCAGGTGTTGAACATAAAAAGTCTGCACCATATAGGCCACAACATAACACCTTTATAGAAAGATGAGGCTAAACAATTCAAGCAATGGCTCGTACTATGCTGTCAGATTCAGGATTACCTGATAATTTGTGGGGAGAAGCAATAATGTGTGGAAATCATATACTGAATAATGTTGTTAACTCAACAACAGGTGAATTACCATTCACACGGTGGCATGGTAGAAAACCTGACTTAAGTTACTTGCACGCATTTGGAGCACCAGCATGGGTGCATATTCCTACACAACTGAGAAATAAGGGGCAACATAGGGCTAAAAAGTTATTCTTTGTAGGTTATGAATCTAATCACAAATCATACAGATTCTGGGAAAAAGGAACATCTAGAGTTTACTGTAGTGCTAGTGCCAAATTCCTAGAACATGTAGGATGGGAAAAAGTGGAACAAGATTCAAGTAAGGAAATAATTATAGAAACCTACAAAAGACCGAAAGAAAAAATCAGTAATAAGGAGAGTACAATTAAAGAGGAAGTACAGGAAGAGCATATAGGACCAGAACAGGAAGAAATACCAGAACAGGAAGAAATAGATAATCAGGAACAGGTAGAACATGAAAGTCCACCTGTAAGCCCTGTAATACTTAGACATTCTACACATGTAACCAGACCACCTGACAGGTATCAAGCAAGTATAGTTTGCCAAGTTAGTAAAGTTCCAACTACTGTTGAAGAACTTCGGATGTATCCTGCAAAGGAACAGGAAAATTGGCATAGAGCAATGGAGAAGGAATTAAATTCATTAAAAGAAATGAAAGTTTATGAAAATGCCAAATTACCTCCAGGTGAAAAGTCCATTGGTTGCAAATGGATATTTAAGTTAAAAACAGGTAAAAATGGGACTGTTATCCATAAGGCTAGGTTGGTAGCTCAAGGATTTAATCAAACTGCATGTGATTATGATGAAGTATTTGCACCAAATTTAAAGGCAACAACTTTGAGAGCAGCTTTAGTGTGGGCAGCTAAGAACTATATCATAAATCATTTAGATGTAGAAACTGCCTATCTGCATGCACCATTGCAGCACACTATATATTTAAGAAAACCAGTAGGTATAAAGGATGATAAAATTAATAATGACTGTTGGAAACTGAATAAAAGTCTCTATGGACTGAAACAATCTGATTATGAATTGAACCAATATATTGTAAAAGAGTTAAACAATATAGGATTTAAAGCAGGTTTAGCTGATCCATGTTTATTTAAAAGAGAGACAAATGGAATGGTGTCATTATTATTGTTGTTTACAGATGATATTGCTTTAATTACTAAGACTAATAATGAACCTACTGAGATAATATCATTATTAAGTAAGAGAATAAAATTAAAGCAATTAGGAGAAATAAGACAATATCTAGGATTGACAATAAACAAAACCAATAGTGGCTATAAGATATCACAAGAAGATAAAATTTACCAATTGCTAAAAATGTATAAAATGGAACTCTGTAAACCGGCAAAAACTCCAATGAGTCAGGAATTTTGTCATACTGATGCTCAAAGTTCAAAATTTGATAAGACCATTTATCAATCATGAATAGGTAGTTTAACATATATAAGTAATTGGTCAAGGCCAGACATTGCCTATAGCATTAATCAATTGGCAAGATTCAATGCTGAACCCAATGAAAGACACTGGCAAGCGCTAAAACGTATATTAAGGTATCTTAAAAGGACAATGCACTATGCATTGTATTTGGAGCCAAAAGATGATTTGATTTTAAGTGCATATGCTGATGCAAGTTTTGAAACAGATATAAAAATTAGAAAATCAACTTCAGATATGGCTATACTATTAGGTAAAACACTGATTGGTTGGAAGTCAATTAGACAGCAACACATAAGTATGTCCACAATGGAAGCAGAATTTTCATGTCTATCTTTATTATGTACTGACTTAATTCTGTATAAACAGTTATTGTTAGATATGGGAGTAACTGTTAAAGATGCCGTTGTAATTTATGAGGACAATCAAGCAGCCATAGGGTTGGCTACAAATATTGCTGTAATAACTAGATCTAAACATACTGACCTTAGATATTTGAATGTAAGACAATCTGTAAAAAATGGTTTAATGAGATTGGAATATTGTTTAATGAGATGAAAACATTGCTGATGGATTTACAAAAGCCCAAGGTGCAGTCAAGCACAAAGAAAATTGTGAAAACTATGGGTTGAAATTGTAAATAGATATATTATTATATTACCCAAAAGGGGAGAATGTTAGGGATAACATTGGTTACTTAACTTAGTTTGGGTAAAAATAATATATAAACTATGTTAGTGAGTTTAAGTGTAAGTATCACTTTAACTGCAAAACATGTATTTTGGGTGCAGTTGTAAAATCACCATAAGAGGGAGCAAGAGAGCTCACTGTTTGCTGGCTTTTTACTGTAGTAGCTGACAATGTTGGATGGATGGTGATAACTGCGTGCTTTCCCTGCTGTTGCTGAAACAAAGAAACGGGATTTGATTTTCTTCATATCTCTGACTGCAAAAGAGATATATTGCTGGGCTGATTATTTGTAAGTTTACTGACCTTTATTTTTCGACACTGGACTTTGCAACTGATTAATCCCTGGATGGACTGAACTAGTTTATGACATATGGACTGTTTTGACTATGCTATAACTCTTGCTGAAATAAAAAACTATTTAACTGGCACAGTGTATCTGTCTTACTGAGTGTAAACTACAACAACGTTTATCTCACATAATTAGCCTGCCTGCTAGACTGCCGTTGCACGTTCTGCTAGGGTGTGTATCCCTAACAGCCTTTTACACTCATGCCTGTCTAAAGGTCACTAAGATAGTGCAAAGAAAAGAGAACAATAAGAACAAATACAAACAAAGAGGCAGCTTAGACAACTGCAAACAAGCCTGTACTATATTTAATTATTAATCCACAATGTAATTGCTTACTATGCACAAAAATCTCAATAAAAGGAAGCACTGGAATTTTGTTCTGGGCTCCCATCCCGAGTACACACGCTTGTGTCTCATTCTTTCCATGGGAGACCACCACACCCAACAATCAGTGCGACAATCAACTATGCTACACGATTTAATTAGCTAGAAAGCAGGAAACCATCAATTTCTTGCCCTTTAGCTAATCTAAATCGCACGGCACAGCTGATTTCTCCCCCCCTGCTGTTGTTCTTACCTCAGAAGGCTTCAAAATGCTTCTTTTTCGGTGCCCAGGAGGCTTCCCCGAGACCCAGTAGGCCAAAAATGGGGCACAGGAGGGTGCTGCGCAGCACCCCTGTGCCCCGTTTTTGCTCCCAGGAGGCTTCCCTGAGGCTCACTAGGCCAAAAATAAAGCGCTGGAGGGGATTGCTATGAAAGGGGAAAAAAACTTTTGCCCCCAGTCACATGACCACATAGCCACACCCACCCAGTCACATGATCACCTGGCCACGCCCACAGAACCAGTAATAAAAAAATTTTGAATCCCACCACTGCACATGACCAAGAGGCTGCTGCAACGGTCATTAAGTGTGGGAAATGATTAAGTCCCTTTTTTCAGGGATGTTGTCACTTCGCATGATAAACGAACTGTTGTAAGTGGAGGGCTGTACATGTAACCTTTAACTGACACAACTCAATGGTTAAAACAACAACAATTAAGTTCACCCCCACCACGACTGTGTCAAGCTTTCAAGCTTAAGCGAAGTTAACCATTTATTGGGACTGTACCTTTCTACACAATCAGAGAGCCTTGATGTCAAGTTAGACGCTGGTGCATCATGACCCCCGATAGCATACAGGAAGCCATTCCAGGTCGTTACCCCCACGCCCCCTCTTCGTTTGGACATTTGAGCACAGGGGGTCCACTTGTTCGTGTGCGGGTCAAAGCATTCGACGGACTTCAAGCAAGAACTCCCATCTCGGCCGCCTATCGCGTAGAGCCTGTGAATGCCCACAGAAATGTTAAGAGAGGGTTAACACTAGCTATCCGTACCCATGCACAACAGAATGGGGCAAAGCTCAAACTGACCCTGAATTATGGATCCAGGAAAATAATAATAATAATAGTAATAATAATGTGAATGTTTGAAAAGTCTGAAAAGCAACATTGCAAATGTTTTGCAAGTTAAGTTCATCAGGAGGAAGCAACCTCCCCAGGTTTCTAACAATTCTTTATTCTGCTGAGCAAGATCAGCCTTTAACGCCTTATATAGAGAAAAGGAGCATGTGAGACCCTATTGCCGAAGGTGGAATATAAACTTGAAATTGGAGCAATTTATCTTGCGTTGTTTCCCATAACTTGCTTCCCAGAAAATGTAGCCAATTGTTGTGAGACTCCTGGGATCTACAATACGGGACTGAACAAAGGGAAATTTTGGATCAGAAAGCAATTTTTTCCATACATTTCTCCACAGATAGTTCAAAAGTGGAAATGATTCACGAAGTAGAATCTGTTCATTTGGCAACTAAATGCAAAGGGATTTTTTTTTCTTTCCCTCCACCAATTTTCCTCTGATTCCATAGGACAGTGATGGCAAACTTTTTTGTTGTGTGCCAAAAGCGCATGTGCCTGTACCCACAATGCAAAGCGCCCCGCTCCCCCGTGCATATGCGCACAACACCCCCTATCCTCTTACGTGCACTGCACATGCACGTGCCTCCCAGCTGATTTTTGGCCTGTTTGAAGCCTTTTTTGGCCTCCTAGAGGCTCTGCCAGCTTTTGGAGGCCAAAAAATGGGGCCATTTTGTCACTTCCAGTACTTCCGATTTTGTCACTTCCGATATTTGGAGGCCAAAAAACAAGCCCATTTTTCGGCCTCCAAAGGCTGCAGAGGCTTCCCTCGAGCCTCTGGGAGGCCGAAAAAGGCCTCAAATGGCCCGAAAGCCAGCTGCGAGGCACGCGCATGCGCAGTGCAGGTGAGTTTGGCTGGGGCTCATGCAAATGGCTCCACACAAATGGCTCTGCGTGCCATCTGTGGCATGCGTGCCATAGGTTCGCCATCACGGCCATAGGATATTCCCAAACTTGTGGGTTTCCACTGTACATGAAGCGTTATTAAAACATTTATCATAAATTACAGTTACGATTACTGCTTAAAATCGTCAATATACCTAATGTTTTAGGAAGAAGTTCTGACAACAGCAGTAAGAATACAGGTTGTCCTGAACTTACAGTCATTCATTTAGGGACTGTTCAAAGTTGCAACAACACTGAAAAAAGTCACTTTACAATTGTTTTTCACACATACGACAGTTGCAGCAGCCCTATGATTACGTGACCAAAACTTGGGAACTGGTTCATATTTAGGACGGTTGCAGTATGCCCAGGGTCTTGTGATCACCTTTTGTGACCTTCTGACAAGCAAAGTCAAAGGGGAAGCCAGATTCATTTAAAGCCCATGTTATTAACTTGACAACTCCTGTCATTCACGTGGCAAGTAAGGTGGTAAAATGGAGCAAAATTCACCTAACAATGGTCTCGCTTAGCAACAGAAAGTTTGGGCTTAATTCTGGTCGTACATTGAGGACTTCCTGCACCAGAAAGCCTTAAGTTTTGGTTCTCTGTACTTACTTTCCGCTTAGTACTGCTACACCCACTGTACTCCTTGGAGTTGACATACTGGCCACAAAGTTCCACTGACGGGCCTGTGGGTCCCACCTTTCTACTGTGTTCAGGTAGCTCCAACCATCGTGTCCCCCCACAGCATACATGGGACCTTCCAATACTGCTACTCCTTCAAAGAAAGCAAACATCACAAATTGCTCAGTCCTGGAGCAGAGCTTTCTCACTTGGCCAATAAGGAATTCGATTCAATTTAATTCTATTCTTGAAAGGGAAACCAGATCTCTGTATTTTCATACAAGTTTTCAGAGAACATAAAATCTCTCCAGGGAGATGCACATGCCCACAAGGAGGATTGTATCCACAACTTAGTTCTCAAGTAGGGTATAAATAACATGAGAAATCAAGTAAGTTTAATATTCATAATGTTGGCTATTACTCGAAACACTTAATAGCAATAGCACTTAGATTTATATCAACTTCTTTTAATGACCTAATAATCCCTTGTGGCATGTAGTTTGGGCAACTGAATGGTGCTGAGTATTTACTGTCCGGATGTCCTTCCTGTTGCCAATGTGGAGTTTTGTTCAGTGGATATATTTTCATTGTGCACAGAGAAAAAGATTGGCCTCTACCAAGGATCAAACTCACAGCCTCCTGATTGTGAGGTGAGGGCTCCACCTCTAGGCCACCGTACCACTCAGCACTTAAGACTTATATGCCGCCTCATAATGCTATACAGCGCTCTCTGAATGGTTTATAGGGTCAGCATGTTGCCCCCAACAAAGTGGGTCCTCATTTTATAGACCTGGGAAGGATGGAAGGCTGAGTCAACCTTTGAGCTCCGTTGGGATCAAACTCTAGTCCAGGGGTCACCAATCTTTTGGACCTCAGGGACCACCAAACTCATAATTTAAATCCCAGGGACCATTAACCAGTTCTGTGGGCATGGCCTAATTTGTGGGTGTGGCTTGGTAGTCATGTGACTGGCTGGGCATGGCTTGTACATAAACATAAATATTTATATAAATATTGAATTTTTTATTAAAAAAGAACAACCTTTATCCAAAATCAGGCAAAGCAGCCAGGCAGATTGAGTTGCTCACAGAATCACAGATTCACTTAGAGATCTGTGTTTCTGTCATCAGCTAGCTCAGTCTGCACTGAGTCCTAAGGAAGATTCAGCTCATCTAAAGATTAGCTAGAAAGCAAGAAATACAACAATTTCCTGCTTTCTAGCTAATCCAAATTGCCCCCCACCAGCAGAACAGCTGATAGTCGGAAAAAGGAAAAATAGCAATTTAGCAGGCAAGTTTGCCAGGTAAGGAGTGAGTGGGCAGGGAAAGTTCCCATGGGCCATGTGGGCGGCACAGCCTTGTATTCCTGCACAGCCTGGATTAATTGCTTTGGGGGTGCTCTGTGGGTGATATTTCTCTGTGGACCACCAAAATTTTCTTGCAGCCCACTGGTGGTGACTGCTGCTCTAGTCTGTGGGCAGAGTTAGCCTGCAATACTGCATTCTGCTCCCCCAGGGCTCCTGTTAATTAATAATGTAAAATATTTGAAAGAAAAGGAATTTAGCCAGAGATAGTTGAATGGGAGCAGATTCTTGCTGTAAGTGGGAAAGTTTGTTCCTAACAGTATGAGCTCTAAATTGATACCAATATAAGTAAAATTATTTAAGTTTTAGAGTTAATTCTTTTCCTCCACAACAACGAACCAAAAATAATCGGCTCCCAGAATCGCTTACTTGAGTTAATCTGGTAAGAGCTCAACTCATTAACACTTTTTTAAAAACCAAAAAGTGCAAATATTTATACATACCAAGCCCATGCCTGTGAGTTGACATGGGTGGCATCACGCTCCACGTTTTTGTCTTGGGGTTGTAACACTCCACAGTATTCAATGTTTTCAGTCCGTCTCTACCTCCAACAACGTACAATTTATCATCTAACACAGCAACTCCAAACTGCAACCTTCTCCCATTCATATTTGCAACAGGAGTCCACATGTTGGTACGGAGATCGTATTTCTCAATGCTGGTCGCTCCTTAACAATAGTATAATATATGTTAAAGAAAAAAAAAAAGACTACTTGGAACAATAATTGCAGTTCTATGAAAATGAAACAGGTAGGACTCCACGAAGGAGGTCAGGGGTGGTCTTACTAGTTAAATAGGCCAGATCCAAACTGAGATTTCTATTTATACTTGAACTGTACAGGTGATTACACCAATTAATTGCTCATGAAACTCTTAAATACAGGTAGCCTCAGCTTATGGCCAAAACTGAGCCCAACATTTATGTTATTAAGTGAGACATGGGTTAAGTTTGTTCTAGCCCATTTTACGACCTTTCTTGCTACATTTCTTAAATGAATCCTTGCAGTGACACGGTTGTTAAATGAATCTGGTTTGCCCTTTTGACTTTGTTTGTCAGAAGGTAGCAAAAGCTGCTTGACTATATGACCGCGGGGACACTGCAAGAATCATAAATACGAGTCAGTTACCAAGTATCCCAATTTTGATCCTACGGCCATGAGGATGCTGCAATGGTCGTTAAGTATGAAAAATGGTCGTAAGTTACTTTTTTTCAGTGCCTGTTGTGGTCTGCTGGTGGCCTGCGGAGCTGGCAGCAGAGTCAGATATTGGGGAGGAACATCCAGGAGCCAATCCAGGAGTCGGGGGGGGGGGGACTCGGACAAGGGTCCTGCGTCCGATACAGAGATGGGGCCAGGGCCATCTGGGAGTTATGTGCTGACTCTGGAGTCTCCAGAATCTGACATCAGCAAGGAGGACAGGGAGAGCCTATTCCCAGTGTGCACTTGCACAGAGCTGCCAGAAGGCAAGAACAGTTAAGACAAAAGAGGTGACTCAAGAATAAGGTTTGGTCCCTCCCATAAGACATAAAGGCGGAGCAAAGGGACATGAACCTTTGCAGGAAGCAACTTTGTTCATTCTGGTTGGTTTAAACTCTGAAGCTCTGTGTTGACTTTGGGCTCCATTTGGCCTTGTAAGCTAATGGGCAATTTAGTCACTGGCAGCATTTCAAAGGAGATAAAGGTGGGTGCTTATCAGCCTTATCCTGAAGGATTGTGGCACACTTCTGTTGGACTATTCATAAACTGTTTGGGACTCATTATGGGCTGTGAATGCATACAATTCACAGCCGTTGAAATAAAACAGAAAGATTTTTGGGAACAGTGTGTGATTGTTACTGTCTCAGGAAACCTTGGTTAGAACAGTGCCTTTGTAACTTTCAACGGTCACTTAAATGAACTGTTGTAAGCTGAGGACAACCTGTATGATGGATTAGTTTTTAATCTTTATTATAAACCAATATACCTTTAGTGGCATCCATGCCTCCCACTGCAAACAGGACGCCCACAGTAGATTTTCTAGGCTTTGTGCGAGGGCTTTGCAACATGGGTCTTCTCTCTGGCAACAAATGGTACTTCATTGCTTCCATGATGAGTTTTTGACATTCAATGTCATCTCTGAAGAGTACGTTGTTTTCCATATCGGCTAGAAACTAGGTAAAAAGAGAAATAAATCTGCTGAATTGCTAAACCATAATAGTGGATCAGGAATAAGACAGCATGAAATACAAATTAATTTGGCAGTGTGAGTATCATCATTTTAACCTATCATCAGTATGCATGCTGAATAAATGCTTTGCAATCATCGGGGCATAAAAAGAACAAGCATTATTACTAGAAATTTCAGTTTCTGTTATATCAACTATTTTCTCCAGGAAACAAAATCAATTTACCTGAAATGTAACTTCTTAACTCTTTTCTCTAAGATAAAAACTATTTTCTCTAGGTTAAAAAAAATCCATTTACCCGAACTGGCAATTGCTCTGTTAGATGAAACTTTCTCACAAAGTAATTGTGCTGCAGCAAGGTTAACTAACACTAGCAATAAATATGTAGTATATAGAAATTACATTACGTGTTATAGCTATCTAGTTTTGCGCTTTATGTGCTTGTATGCTGCAAATTTCATTAGTATTGTGAGCTTTGGTGAATATAAGCTTCAAGGGTTTCTGTACAACTTAATTCCTAATGAACAGAGCAGTATAACACACATTTATAGGCATCAAAATCACATTTTACAGTGTTAATCCTCACTAAAGAGCAATATGTTTACTCTAAATTATTGAGATTTGGTGCATTCTATCCAAATCAACATACTATGGTATTTTTTAAAGTGTTGCCACTCTAATAACTGTTTAATTGATCTATTGAAGTAGGATCGTCTACAAATATTGATCTACAATTTAGTGCACCTTATTTAAATATAAGAGAACAAATTAAAATTTCTGACTAGTAATCTGAAACAGGAAACATTGTTGACTACTTTTTTTTTGTTCCTTTTCTGATCAGAACTTTAAATCCATACATGTGTGCTTTGGACATCTACGGAGATTCTCAGTCATCACGGTTGTCCCAAAGGGGCTTTATCAGGAGGCAACTAGACTTTGTTTTTCCTTGAAGATGCTTTGCTTCTCTTCAGTTCTGACTGGGTGGAGGGGAATGGAAGGATTTATATTCCTTGCAGACAGCTGGTCATTTGCATTCTTTTAGAGAACACAGATAAACCTCAAGTGGCCTCAAGGACTCTCTAAAAGGATGCAAATGACCATCTGTCTTCAAGGAATATAAATCCTTCCATTCCCCACCATCCAGTCAGAGCTGAAGAAGCTTCTTGGATGAGAAGCAAAAGGTCTTCAAAAGAAAAAACAACAAAGTCCAGGCACTTCCTGGGAAAAATAAGACCTTTTTCAGGACAGTCTTTTTTTTACTCTATTTTATAATCATAACCGTTCTGCAAACAAAAACAGACCAATATTGTCCAGTAAGGATCATAGCTGATTCAGAGTTTTTCCTTTCTAATTCAAATTCTTTCTGCATCACTATGCAGAGCCTCTCCAAATGTTAAAATTCAATTTTTGATTTAAGCTCAAAACCATGAGTATTATACGAGGCTCACATGCAGCAAGACTAAAGTAATTAAGTTAACTGGAGCTGACTGATTTATAAAGAATCCATTTTTCTGTGTTAAAACAAGAGAATCTCTTTTACAAACTGATCGCCATACACGCAAGAGGGCAGTTGGTTTGTAATTCATTTTAAGGCTGACATAGAAAAGGAAGCCATTGACTTTAATCATTTGGACTGAAGGCCCAAACATAACTTTGTCCTTATCATGTTCTAGATGACAGAAGCCCTGGACTTTGACTATAGAATAACAGAGTTGGAAGGGACCTTGGAGGTCTTCTAGTCCAATCCCCTGCTTAGGCAGGAAACCCTATATACTCTTTCAGACAATGGGTTATCCAATCTCTTCTTTAAAACTTCCAATGTTGGAGAATTCACAACTTCTGGAGGAAAGCCCTTTCACTGATTAATTGTTCTAACTGTCAGGAAATTTCTCCTTAGTTCTAAGTTTCTTCTCTGCTTGATTAGTTTCCACCCATTGTTTCTTGTCCTACCCTCAAGTGTTCTGGAGAATAGGTTGATCCCTTCGTCTTTGTGGCAACTCCACAAATTCCAATTAGCACTCAAAATATTGGAACATTGCTATCATGTCACCTCTAGGTCTTCTTTTCATTAAACTAGACACGCCCAATTCCAGCAACCGTTCCTTATAATATTGGAGGAAAAGATAATATTTATATGTTATTTTTTCTCCAAAGTGAATATACATGACAGTGAACCAAATTATTGTGCCGGCTTTTGAGGGTGGGACTGTATCAGGCATGAAGAACTGGGACCACACATAAACTTCCAGTTAGGATGATCTATTCCTCAAGAATCTTATCAACTGTCAGAATTAAAATGAAGCTAGATAAAAGTCAACAGAATTTAAAAGGGGCCTGACAGATATTTGTGGGAATGTAATGATTCTTGGCTCATTCTTCTCTTGACTCTGCCCTAGGGTAGGATATACACAACCTTCGTGTCAGTAGGATTGGACACTATTTCACTGGCATAGAATAACATTTTAAGATTCTATAGCCTGGAACAATTTATATAAAGTTATAAATATCAGTAACTGGCTCTTTGGAAGTCTGCTTCAATCTACTGGGCCACAGAACATGATGATGGTTTGAGACAAATTCAGCTCTCCTCTCCCCAGGTGACCAAACACAGCCATACTTATGCATAATTAGAATAGACTACGAAATACTCATTTCCATATCTCCTGATGTTTTAGTGCTGTGAAGTGTTTGTTAACCAAAGATATACTACCTTCACGGAGATATGTTTGTAAGTATTTAATCAAGACATCATGAATTTATGTTCTCATTGAACACAGGCCAAATTCTGCCTGAGGAATTTGCATTGCTGGTGGAATTCCCAAAAAACATTTAACGGGTTTTGTATACTTTTCACAATTACAATAAAATGATTGTTTTAGTTCAAGAAATAAACTCCATGCAGAGACCGAAATAAAATCTTGCCCTGATAGAATTTTTTTAATGGATCAACAAGCTGTCTCCCTTTTAATGGGATAGCAGCATTTACATTACTTGGATATGTCTCTGTTTCATCCAACAATCTAATTTTCAATCCCTGAAATGATGGCAATAATTTAATCAGACCTTTGTGTGAACTGGCCTTCTCTCTAGTTGATCATTCAAAAACTATGTTTCTAAATTCAGAAAAGACATGCATGGTCGGAAGGTCTTATATTTTTTTTTGTTTAAAAAAAAAGGAAAGAGAACATTAAGTGGCAATAAGTTATTGAGGGATATGAAAACAGATGATGAGCTGTAGGGAGTGTCATTGACTTACCTGTGGTGCCAGTAAAGGGAGTCTGATGTATGCTAGGAGTGTACTAAGATCTTCCTTTCGTTGTTCCAAATCGTGTTGCACCCAGGTGAGCAACGCATTGAGAATAGTCTCTTCACTAGGAATGTTCATATCATCACTGGCTAATAACTTTGCAATTTCAGTGGCCGGTAAGAGGAGGAATTCTTGATTTCTAATTACTTCCATGAAGTGCTCCTAAAAATGATGAGAAGAATAAATAAAACCACGTGTATATGAAACCGAGGGAAAACCTGGACACAAATCCACATATTATCCATTTGATTTTTCAGTCTTCTGGTATCACTGGTATTATGAAGGAAATTCCAATTAGCACTCAAGTTACCCATTGAAATAAAATTCATGGCAGAAAATCAATTAAAAAAATAAAGAAATAAAATTCACTGGGGAAAAAATTGATCTGTAAAATGTTTTTCCAAGCCTAAATATTTCATCAAGAAAAGATGATACAAACTGCACAGCATTCAAAATATTTATTTGCATTCTCTCCTGTATGATTGCATTCTCTTTGGTAAATAAATATTTACTGAATATTTACTGAAACTGGGGAAAGGCAAAGTCTGGTAGGGCAGAGCAGGGGAGAGGTGGAATAAGGGAGAGGAAATTCAAAGGAAGACCTAGGCCCACTTCATCCTAGGGCACGCAGGGAAGAACAGAGAAGAGAGCAACGTGGGTTGTGTGGCTTATGGGGGAGGAAAGGGCCCTGATTCCCTTCATTAGGCACACCTGGGAAGAGAGCTTAAAAGAGATGCATGCTGAGTGCGGCGTCTTCTGGGAACAAACATGAGTTTATCTTGTGCTGACTTTGCTTATCTGTGTTCCTGGAGTCTTCCGTGTTGAGTGTCTGGAATTCTTGCTCCTGCCCTGCCAAACTAATTACCTCATCTTGCCTTGATTGGATTTATAGTTACAGTTTTTGTTGACAACGTTTTGGACTTGAATCTCTGCAGCCAAAGGCTGTTCCTGGGAGAGTTTTTCTCCAGCCCAGAAGGTAACCAAGACATTGGGAGCAAAGTTGGAGCAAATAAGGGATTCCTACTTACTATTTGACTCTGTTGCCTTTGTGCCATGCCCTGGGTCATCACACAGATCTTTTCTGCAATTAACTTCCATCTGAAGTGCAAGGCATAATTCCTGGTGTTGAATAAGCAGGGGCATTCAATGCAGGTAGTCCTCAACTTACAACAGTTCATTTAGTGACTGTTCAAAGTTACAGTGGCGCCGAAAAAAGTAACTTATGACAACCTTTGAGCATCCCCATGGTCACGTGATCAAAATTCAGCTGCAGTGATTAACTTAATAACCGAGGCAAGAAAGGTCATAAAAAGGAGCAAAACTCATTCAACAAAGGTCTCACTTAATAACAGAAATCTTGAGCTCAGTTGTGGTCATAAGGGAAGGACTACCTATAGTGGCTTAAGATCTACTGAACCCACATTGCAAAAACAAGTGCAAAATGGCTGCTCCTTTAAATTTTTTGATTTCAAGTAGCTTTTAAGCAAATGAAATTAGTAGAGATTTACTCTAATTGAAGGTTCAATTGGCCTACAGATTTCTGCACTGTTTCCATGGCAATGTATATTTCCAGCCAAAGGAAGTGCTTCTAGGGTGCTCCTTATTATTAAAATTCAATTTCATGTCTCCTTTGGAATTAAACTTTTTTTTTTTTTCTTAAACAGTCCTGGGAAGAATTGATGTAGCACAACTAATTACTCTGAAAAATCACTTTTTAAAAACCATCTTCATTTAAATTTTATTCAACCCAAACTGTTAAAGGCTACAAGAGTTGTCTCTGGCTTTGTTTTATTCCCCACCCCACCAATGCCAATAGTCTTGAAAGAGTAATTTCCATGGCTTTAGCTTTAGGGGAAATGCTATAATACATCTCAATAAATTAATAAACGAGAAGAGAAAGTATCAGTGATAACAAGGAAGAACAAAATAATGTATCAGAAATCACCAGGAAGGAGTAGTTCAAGGATCAAAATTCTTAGGGGATATTTTTTTTTAGTAATATACAAATAGTCCTTGACTTAAAAATTATCCCTTTAGTGACTGTTCAAAATTACAATAGAGCTCTTAGTTTGTCTCAAATACTATTGAATATGTCATCATGTTTAATTTCTTGGAATTTGTATAGATTTAAGTGCTCTTCCTAGCCATATCTCAGACACATACCCTTAGTAACTGTACAGCCTTCATATTATACAGGTAGTCCTCAACTTACAACTGCCAGTTGAGCCCAGTTTATGTTGCTGAGCGAGAAATGAGTTTTGTCCCATTTTACGGCTTTTCTTGCCCCAGTCATTAAGTGAATCACTACAGTTGATAAATTCATAACCCGGTTGTTAAGTGAATCTGACTTTCCTGTTGACTTTGCTTGTAGAAGGTCGCAAAAATGGGTCATGGGAAATCACCACCCTCCCCGGACAGTTAGTGCAACCATCATAAAAGTGAGTCAGTTGTCAATCTGAATGTAAATCACATAACCATGGGGACACAATGGTCGTAAGTATGAAAAACAGTCATGAGTCATGTTTTTCAGTGCCGTTGTAACTTTGCATGGTCACTAAATGAACTGTTGTAAAATGAGGACTACCTGTACCTGGGGGGGGGGGGAAATGAGCTGAAGTAAAAAACAGCAGCTTGCCTAGTGTTAAGTCAAAGAGGGGGGGAGCGGGGGGGAGATCTAATTATTGTCTTCCAGGCTTCAACACTCTTTGAAAATAAAAATCTTAACAAACACATCTAGGATAATGATGATAATGACAACGATATTATGGAATGATGTATGGAATTTGATTGACACGAAAATAATATTGTGAAGTATTACATAAGATAATGAAAGTGTCAGGATTCCGGCAGTTACCCCCAATTAAATCATGAGTCTTGAGCCAAACTTCCAAAATGATTTATTGGGAATAAACATGTCCGGCACTGCCTGGGTGTAGCCGACTCTGAGACACATCATTCATTATCATATTCTCCAATGGGACACATCCATAGTCAAGAATCATCAATCATGCTCTCCAGTTAGAGTTTTGTGCGGCAAAAACTTCAGTCACCTAGTTACTATCTTTGAAAAACTATTTATGGAATGCACTTTCAATTTCCAAACTGCCACACTGCTCTTTCAAACCCCTTTCCCCCTTCCCCTGTCTGTTGGCAATTCTAAAAAGTCCATAGAAATATTTTATGAGTTGACAGAAAGGATATAATTTAATAAAAATAATTGTATTGTTAGAATTGCACAACTTGTTTAAACTCCTATTGTATTTGTATCAAAATGTGACTAGAAAGGGTTTGTTTTTTTTTTAAATATAATAGTGGCATATTTACAAATTAAAAAGCTCATAAACAATGGAAAATTATAATTTAATATAAATTTGTGAATTGTTATTAGAACTATAATCTGGTAAATGCTGCAAATATGATTATTAATATATAATTGGTATTAAAAGGAGTGAGGTTAAGAACATAGAGATTGACACAAAAATAATATATAATAATACTGAATAAACAAGATTGATAATTTAACAAAATATATGTAATAATATCAAATTTTAAAAGATTGTCAACTATATTAAACAAGAGGAATATTGTCATATTTGTATCAAAATATAAGACACTATGTGTCATGCCCCTGTTGGAATCTGATTCTGAGGGAGAGGTGTGACAGAGAGTGGGAATGTATCTCCGGTGGCTGTGGAGGAAACTGGGGAAGGGCACAGTCCAGCTGGGCATTCAGAGGAAGACCCAGGCCCACCCCCTCTTCCTCCTAGGGAATGGGAGAAACGGATAAGGGAGCAACGTGAATTACGGGGGTTACGGGGGAAGAAAAGGGCCCTGATTTCCTTCATTAGCTGCAGCTGGGAAAACAGGATTTAAAAAGGACGTTTGCGCACAGCACCTTGCTGGAAGCAAAGCAGTGAATTGTTTTGGTTTGTCAAGTCTTATCAGGGTTCTGGCATCCTCCCAATTGTGTGTTTCGTTATCTTTTGAAGTCTGCAATTCCTTTTCCTGCCCTGTCTCATTAATTGCTGCAGCGTGGTTTGTGTTGGTTTTATTATAATTTATATGTACTTTGGGTTCAGACTGAATTTCTTCCCTTTAAAAACTGTTCTTGGAGAGTGTTTTTTCTCCAGCTGATGATAACCGGACACTGGGGGCCAAGCTAGATGTATTAAAGGGAGTTTACCTACTTTTGTGACTTTGTTGCTTTTGTGTCATGCCCCTTTGGGTCATCACACTTCAGAACCAAACAGTGCACACAATGATATTTTTGTTGTGACAAAAAGATTAAAAAGTTATTGCAAAAAAAAGATATTATGGAATGGTTTTTCAATAAATAAAATTATTTTTTTAAAGAATTGCATACCATGGTATAATTGTGGGCCACTTTGTGCAAATCTGTGCAACCCTGCGCATCAGCAAAAGAGCGGATTCCAAGGCAATTTGAAGGGTGAAGCTGCTTCATCAAAAACTTGCAGCAAGCTTCTACAACCTGAGACAGCTGAAGAATGCAAGCTGTAGACAACAGGCACTCAATGTTATCTTCTTTTAATTCAAGACGACCTGGAATGGTTTAAAACACAGTTACTACATACAGTATGATAAGTTGAAAGGCCAACATTACCCAATCAAATAGCACTTAAGACTTAGATACCACTTTATAGTGCTTTACAGCCCTCTCTAAGCAATTTCCAGAGTCAGCATATTGCCCCCAACAATTTTCGGTCCTCATTTTACCCACCTCGGAAGGATGGAAAGCTGAGTCAACCTTGAGCCTGGTGAGATTCGAACTGCCAAATTGCAGGCAGCCGGCAGTCAGCAGAAGTAGCCTGCAGTACTGCACTCTAGACAGCACATTGAGACAAGAATAAAAACAAGAAAAACCCACAGACCCTTCAACTAATTTCCTTACTTTGGAAATCTGTCCTCAGAGGTTTTATGGAAAACCCAGGATGTGGGAATGCTACACAATGCTATAAAGTTGATTCTTGAGACAATTCTAACAAAAAGCTGATGGAACTGAAGTAAGGATTTGGATAGAGATCTCCAAGAAATGCCACGGATGTCAGACAGACAGGAAACACCAAGAAACTTCTGGAAAAGGGGACAGATGTGTAAAACTTGAACAATGTTTTCACCTAGAATTTGTTCTACTATAATTCTGATGCCTTTTTCAGGTTTAAATACTACCTTGTGTTGTTTCTACTTCCCCCGAAAGTGTTTTTTTTTTCCTAAAGAAGTGTTATGTTCCAGAAATTTCAGCAGCCTTTAGCAATTTTGTACCAATAGCCAAAAACATTCAAAGTCATTTAAAAAAAAATCACTGAATGACATTTTTCTGTTGTACGTAGCAAGTATGCTTTCTTGAGAAAATCTAATATGATTTAGACAACAATAAACTACTTTAGGAGCATAAACAGTATTTCATATAAAGCATTGTATATATATTTCAACCCAACCCATTTCTTCGTATTTCTTTCCCCAGAATGTTATTTCTTTGATTCAGTCTGAAGAGAGTTGTGGACTTTTAACTTCCAGAATTCAGCCAGCCATGCTGGCTGGGTAATTCTGGGAGTTGAAGTCCACAAATCTTAAAGTTGCCAAGGTTGGACACCCCTGCTGTAGGGTTTTCAATGGGCAGGCAGTTGACAAGAAGAAATAAGACAAAAACCTCAAGGAGAGGAGCATCCGAGTGATGAATGCAATGGTAGTTTGAGTAAAAGCACCCTTTTAACTCTCTGAATTTAGTTTTTTTTTTAAAAAAAAAAAACAGGCCTTGCTACATCTAGATCAGTGTTTATGGCTATTATTATAATTCACATTGTATACAAAGTGGGGAATCTTCAACTATGTTACCTGAACCATAGATTTTAGCATTTCCTTGGCTTTAAAAGTAACTGCTTTACCTGTATAGGCGTACTGCACTAATGCCCATAATGCATTGGGTTCCACCCCTTCCATTTTGATTTCTTCTTGTCTTGCCTCTCGGACGTCGTTAGTAAACATGGCTGCAAAGTAATCCGAGACAGAGGACAGCACCAACCTGGGCCCATGTGAAACAGGAATGGGGACAAGGGAGAAGGTGCCTGCGTTAATTTGACAGCCTGTTTATAAAAGCTTTTTAAATAACAATCCATACAAATGAAGCCCTCAGTACAATCTTTATATTAATTATGTGTCTGCGTGTGCGTGTATGTGTAGGGCAATGTATTTTTCTCTTGAGAGAGGCAGGGGTGGGATTCTACTGGTTAGGACCGGTTCGGGCAAACCAGATGTTAAAGTTACATCTAGTTCGCCGAACCGGTACTTCAAATGACCGGCTTGCCCCGCCCATGTCGCCCCTCCCAGGAATCTCCACACGATGCAGGTAAGTGCAGGTTCTGCATGGAGGCTCTGGGAGGGAGAAAAACGGGCCTTCCAGAAGTCGCAAAATGGTCCTGTTTCCGGCTTCCGGAGAGCCTCCAGAGCCCGGGGGAGGCCGTTTTCACTATCCTAGAGGCGTGTGGGAAGTCTCTGGACCCTTGGGAAGGTGAAAATGGACTCCCCTGGGCTCTGGCAGCCCTCCGGAAGCTGGAAACAGGAAATTCTGGTAGGCCACGCCCACCATGGCCATGCCCACTCATCAACCGGGCAGAGAAATGGTTGAATCCCAGCCCTGGGGAGAGAGCATCAGAATGTCATTTTTTAGTGTGTGCCAGTGTGTTCACAGAAAAAAGCGAGAACGAAAGCTCTCTTCTTCTTCCCTTCCCCCTTTTCTCCTCTCCTCCTCTTCTCATCTCATCTCATGTCTAACTGTTTAGCCTTTTCTTTCTTTTAAAATTACCTAGAAAAGTTTGACACAAGGAAAGCCATGTATTCAGTATGCTCACTCAGGGTCACTCATGTCTTGCTCACCTCCCAGGTTGGATTACTGCAACGCGCCCTACATGGGGCTGGCCTTAAGGACTACCTGTACATTTCAACAGCCCCATAGCATGGCAGCGCGCACACAGTCATGGGTAGCCCTGAGTTTGCCCATGTAACACCTTTGTTGGGAGAGCTGCAGTGGCTTCCAGTTTCTTTCTGGGTGCAATTCAAGGTGCTTTTTAAATTACCTTTAAAGCCCTCTACAGCACACAGCCAGGCTACCTGTGACACCATCTCTCCCTAAGGATATCTACCCTGGTTTTTTCTTTGTGTTCACTTTAAGGATCTACTGTATTAAGATGTGATTCCTACCCCAGTATTTCTTTGCTTTATCACATGTCCATCATAAATAATAAACAGTTCCTTCTTGGCACTTACATTTCCAACATTCATTTGAAGTACCTTTATACATTCCTGACAATTTATCCGGTGTTAGATACCAATGGTACATCAACGGTAGATCATATCAAGACAAATTCCTTGTGTGTCCAACCACACTTGGCCAATAAAGAATTATATTCTCTATTCTATTTTATTTTGTAGGGATTTTCTTTCATCATGTAATGTAAATTTTAAACCTTGTGCTTTCCCAGTGTTCAAGCCTTATGTTATAGCCAAATTCCTTCGCTTGCTGAATCATGCAGGACTTCACATTCTCATTCTCACAAAGTTCAATTTCAATACCATTTTGTAAAAACCTGAGCAGCAACACCTTCATAATTACCACCCATTACCATGGGGATACTGCAATGACTGCAAGTGTGAAAAAAGGGTTGTAAGTCACTTCTTTCAGTGCTGTTACAACTTTGAACAGTCACTAAACAAACTGTTGCAATTCGAGGACTACCTGTATTGCCATCTGATGGAAGCTAGAAAGGGGCCTTTTTCATGACATCTCCTGCCCCATGGAACCTCCTGCCTCCTGAGGTTAGCTGGGCTCCACTCTTTTAGTCTTCCCTAAAGTCTTAAGGACCTGATTCCACCCAGCCTCCTGTGCTTGGAGATGAGATGATGGTTTATTTGCATGAATTAGCACCAAGTTTTTGGTTTTTCCCGTTTTTAACGCTTTATGTTTTAACTGAGTATGTTTTGCAATTTTCAAACCGAGTTTATAGGGAGCCACCCTGAGTTGCCTGAAAAATGAGCCACCATATTTGGAGGAGGGGTTCAAAGAGGCCATCGATGTCAAAATTGAACAGCCCTCTGTCAACAGAGGGGGAGGGACGCGACATCAACTATCTCCAGTCTACAACCCAGTCCTTTCAGCTGTTCCAAGAAGGCTCCACAGCCATTTGCACCACTCAGGTGACCCTGAGGACACAGATAAACCTCCAAGCGGCCTCAACGGCTCTCTAAAAACAATGCAAATGACCAGCTGTGTCCAAGGAGTATAAATCCTTCCATTCTCCACTATGCAGTCAGAGCTGAAGAAGCTTCTGGGATGAGAAGCGAAACGTTTTCAAAGAAAAAACAAGCAGACAATAATGAAATAAGTTAACAGAAATAAATGTACAAAAATGTCTTTTAAAAGGACAAAAGAGGGGTTTTTTTTAAATGAAAGATTTCTGAAACGGATAACAGTAGTCGCCATTATACAAAGAGCATTAACATTAACGATTTTGTTATGGTTTCAGAAAAATCAATAAGCCTTTAGGCTTTTCTGTTGACAGCTACCAACAACAGACAAGCATACAACAAAAAAGCTATCCTTGGAATCACTAAATGAGCATGTTTCAAATGAATTATTCAAATATTCAAATGTTTCCAAAGGGACGACAGCTTAAGGGATTGAATGCACACGTACCTGTGTGCTGGAATCCGTCGATCGCCTGCCACTAATACCACATCGCATAGTTGCTTGTGCCTCAAGTAATTTTCCATTTTTTTAAACGTTTGCTCCGCATGGTTGAGTGCTTGAAAAAATTCATCAGACGTACAAGGCTCCATTGGACGACACGGCAGGTGAATCTCTCCGCTATGGGAACTTCTGGAAATGCAAATGGATTAGAAAAAGGAATTTACAGGGCGGATTTTAGACAAAAAGAGAATGCACTTCCCTCTTTGACAAAATGCAGGCTCTATCTCCTGACACTTTGTCAAAAAGACTGTTTTTTTTTAATTAGTCGTGGAACTGACGGGAAAAGCTTTCAAGATTCAAGGTCTTTAGGAGATGCATTTTTGCATTCCCACTCATCAATGCGCTGTGTGTGGATGGGAAGAACTGAAAATAACAGGACGGCATCTGGAGATACTATGACAATTGTGTCAGAAGATGAAGTGCAAGGCTGTTTTTGCACCATAATACGTTTAGAGACTTGCTGATGGGGAATAAGCAAAAAACACCAGCAGTTCAACTGCACGCAATCTCCCTCAAGTCAACTGGAGAACCAGTGAAAGGGGTATTTTGTGCCCAGGAAAGCAGTTCATCACTCAGCAAGGTTGCAATTAATGGTGCTCGTGTTTATAGGATCATAATTACGTTTCAAAATTAGCAGGCTACAATAAAGAAGATGTATAGGTGGATAGAAGGAAAAAGACCGCAGCAGCTTCTTGTTTTATGTTCTCGCATCAGCCAGGAGGAAAGCAGAAAATGGTTCAGTTATTAGCAATGACCCAGCCCAAAAGTCTGCAAAATGAAAGAATAGAATAGAATAGAATAGAATGGAATAGAATTCTTTATTGGCCAAGTGTGATTGGACACACAAGGAATTTGTCTTTGGTGCATATGGTCTCAGTGTACATAAAGGAAAAAAAAATACATTCATCAAGAATCATAAGATACAACCCTTAGTGATAGTCATAGGTTACTAATAAGCAATCAATCATACTAGGAAACAAATAAAACAATACAAATTGTAAAGATACAAGCAACACGTTTATAGTCATATGTGGGAAGAGATAGGCACAAGGAAGTGTTATTATAATCTAGTAGTAGAGGAATAATAGTAATACAGTCTTAGTAAATAAATTGACAGTGTTGTGGGAATTAGTTGTTTAGCAGAGTTTTACAGATATCGGAAGGAGGGAAGGACAAGTCAACCTTGAACCGGTCAGGATCAAACTGGAAGAGGACAGAATCAGCCTGCAATACTGCACTCTAACCACTGCAGTACCACAGCTCTATAAATTATGTGGCATTCATAATATACCTATGAATATCACATAATACAGGTAGTTCTCAACTTTTCTCAACAATAGAGCTTAACGATTGGGTGCCCCAGAAGAACCTCTCTGCAGGAAACAGATTTTTCTTTAAATCAATCATTTTGATTTTCTCCGTAACAACCCTAAACAGATATATTTAAGAGTGCACTAAAATCTAATAAATGCAACACAATATATTTATGCCTGCCATTAGCATTAAACATGGAAATGATCAGAAGAATTAGGACAGGTAGTCCTCGATTTATAACAGTACATTTAGTGATCATTCAAAGTTACTTAGCACTGAAAAAAGTGACTTATGACCGTTTTCACAGTTACAACTTTTGTGGCATCGCTATGTTCCTGTGATCAAAATTCAGTTGCTTGGCAACTGATTCATACTTATGACCGTCGCTGTGTTCCAGTTGGGTTCAATTGTGGCCATAAGTCGAGGACTACCTGTAATTTATTGATGTGCAAAAGAAAATAACTTTCCGCTCAATAGAAATGTCTAATTTCTGTACATTTGTAATTTTTGACAATGTTCACTGCATAAAGAGGTCAGCATGTTACGATAATGGCTTTGCCCTCTTTTTAAACCACCAGTCCTTGGCAAAATATTAATATTTGCACAATTAAGAGGAACAAAGTAGGTATAATACATTTTAATTCATGCACTGAGCTCTAAATAATTAATCTGTTCAGTGTTCAAACTGCATTCTAATGATAGCAAGTACTGTCCATTTGTTAGCCAAGTTTTAATGGTAAATCAAAATATAACACCTTTCAGCCGTCATGCATCTGTATCATATACAATGAGCAAAAATAAAATAAAAATGTACATTTTCTCTATAAAAATAGAATTAAAATAAATAAAGTATAGTACTAGAATGCAAATATACTCGGATAACGGACTTCAAACGCAATTCTTTGTACATGTGTTCGGAAAGAAAGCTATTTAGCCCAATGAGACAAACTCCCAGGTAAAGGTGCATACTACTGCCACATAAAGTTACATTATTTTTTTTAAATAAATGACAAAGAAAACTCCAGCTATATTCTCTACAATGTGATTTCTAATCTGGATTCATCTAACCTGCTTCAGCAGAAGTCTGAAATAAATCCTATATTACGTCCCTATTCTAAAACTCAGGAAGGACACAAAAAAGGAATCATCATAAATATCGATCCAGATTACAATTAAACCAAACAATAAAAAAAATAAAAAATAGACTTAACAGGGAAAATATCTGGCTGCTAATTCTAGCCCTTTTTCTTTCTAAAATCCTACACATTCAACTTAGCCCCTTTTCAAGGCATTTTGAATACAGATTAGCCATTACTCATCTGTATTTACTCAGGCAGATTGCTTATTAAAATGTAAAAAAATCACATTTTTAAAAGGCTACTGAGCTTCTGAACATGATAAAGCACAACCTGCATGCGGTGAGGCTTGGTATTTTCTCTTCTTCAAGGGCTCCATCCTCAGCATCTGGAACCTCAAGCAGTTGTGGATCCTGGATGTTCTCCCTGGTGAACTCGAAGATGGGCACTTCCAATTTGGATGCCATTGGCCGGGAAAAAGAATCCGGCAAACCCAGTGGCTTGGACCTCTGGGAACCGACGGGTGCCAAAGACAGCGGCAGGCTGCTGGCATTCAGAAACTTTATCCCACCGGTAGCTGGGCGATATCTTCTGTCCCAGCAGTCTGCTTCATGATCCACATTCGGATGAGGAGGAAGCTGCTGCTGGTGACCAAGCTGCCTCCATCTGAGCTTTAAAAGCTGCCTCAAGTCAAAATCTCTACACGAGCCAGACATCCTCGGCCAGAGCAAGCAATTGTCTCGGCAACAGGCACAACCTGCAGTGCACAAAAGGATTTGTGCAACCAACCAGGAGGAGAAAAACACATGGTCTGCCTGTACACAGCTCTTCTTTTTCCTTCCTTCCTTCCTTTTCCTTTTCTTCCTTCTTTTCTTTCTCCCTCCCTTTTTTCCTTCCTTCCTTTCCACATTCTTCCTTCCTTCCCTTTTTCCTTCCTTCCTTCCCTCCCTTCTGCTCACAACCAGCAGTCAGCATAAAGATTTGTGCAACCAACCAGGAAGAGAGAAACACATGGTCTGCCTATATACAGCTTCCTTTCATTCCTTTTTTTCTTCCTTTCTTTTTCTTTCTTTCCTTCTTTCCCTTTTCTTTCTTTTCCCACTTCCTTTCTTTCCTTCCTTCCTTTTTTCTTTCTTTCCTTCCTTCCTTTTTCTTTCTTTCCTCACTTTCTTCTTTCTTTCTTTCCTTTCTTCTCTTTCTTTCTTTCCTTCTTTCTTTTTTCTTTTCCTCCTTTCCTCCCTCCCTCCCCCTCCTAAGATTGTATTAGATATGTGGTATCAAAGTTAGGAAATCCTCTTAACAGGAGGAACACATAATTGAAAGGAAATAATGAAATGAGAAAAATGCCCTACTACTTTTTTCAAGCTACACAAAAGACAGACACTGTATTATGTTCTTGCCAGTGGTTTCATCTCCTTAAAATTAGCTTTAAGGAGATCTAGTTTTAATTTATTTTAATTACACATGTTGAAGGGGTGGGCTAGGGAGGCAGGGAGCTACAATTTTAAAAGCCAGTAAAACATTTTGCTTTTGTAAAGATCTTGCATATAAAAACATAATTTGAAATGAATTGATTGAAAGTTGAGAACTACCTGTATAATAACCTTCTAAAGCTTTTGGGAATAGTTGACAAAAGAAACAACAGACCAAAAAGCCACACAGAAAGAAGATGGAAGCAAATACAGTATTTTATGCAGAACACAGAATGACAGAGTTAGAAGGGACCTTGGAGGTCTTCTTGTCCAACCCTTTGCTTAGGCAGGAAACCCTTTACCATTTTGGACAAATGGTTGTCCAATCTCTTCTTAAAAACTTCTAGTGTTGGAGCATTTATAACTTCTGGAAGCAAGTTGTTCCACTGATTAATTGTTCTAACTGTCCAGAAATTTTCCCCTTAGTTCTAGGTTGCTTCTCTCCTTGAGGAGCTTCCATCCTTTGCTTCTTGTCAGGTTGGCTGACTCCTTGCCAACAAATCTATTTACTAACCTCTCTGGTGGGCCTGTGGTATTCTCCTGGGAAACTCCTTTAGCGTTCTCCTGAAGTTTCCTTCAAAGAAGACCTTCTCCCTGTGGCCCAAGCTCTGAAGGAATAGGGTGAGAGGCTTTTGGAGAAGACTGAAGTGAGGCACTTAACTGCCTTTGATTTTGCATCACAAACTGGCTTCAAAAGAAAGTTTTCTTGACGCAAAGCAGATCTCCAAAGCTTCATAGTGCCCAAATGTTCTATGTCCAATCTGGCAAACATCCAAACTATATCACTATTACTTTAAACAGAATCTCTCTACAGCAGGATCTCTCTGCCAAAAACTGAGATATAAACTAACTTTTATCAATAGAAGAGAATATACATGGCCCAGGATCAAACTGAGAAGTCCTTGGTGCTCTGCCAGCCTGGTATTTTGCTTGCAAACATCTTGTTTGCAACTAATAAAATATAAAGTAAGCTTATATTTAAGCTAAATAAAATATAAGGTAAAATATCAACTATAAACTAAATAAAAGCTAAATATACTTTAATTCAAATTACCTTAAGTAAAAAATCAAATTAGCTAAATATTTCTGAAAATAATACTCCCTCTTTAATGCGAGAGGATGCATTTACATTTGTGTCTATTCACATAAAAATATTATGGCTTATTTCCTTTGAGAGTCTCTCACAAGACTGAATTTTCAGAACAGCAATGCCTATTAAAAAGTAACATTCACACAGCAATTAAAATCTGCATTTTAGTCAAAACAACTTTCTACCTAAACATTTTCCGTAACTAATCAGTCCTTCACAAACACTCCTAAAATGTATTGAGGCAAATTTCGAACAGATTAATATGTTCCATGTGTTTTCATTTCATAAGTGCAGATATATTTTGGACTAGTCATCATGTTTTACAAAGATTGCATCACTTCATACAATAGTGGGTTTTTGAGATCAAGGCTTGGCCTGCACATAGCTGCCATATGCAATTTTCTCAGATCATTCAAGGTAATTTATTTCAGACTTCATGATCAAAAACATATTTACTTGACAAATTCCAAAACAAAAAAAAATCCCAACCCCACAAGTACAAGTTAGATGCAATTAAACATATTTAAATTGAGCAATTATATGTTCTATTTACCATAAATCAAGCCAACTGTGTCATATATTGTTCCACATTGCTAAACAAATTAGGGTATAACTATGAATTAGGATATAACCAGAGGCCATAAAATGTATTTCATCCTCAGATTTATGACACACTAGTTAGCAGAAATATGGGAAGACATAACATTGTTGCACATCTTTAAATGTTTAGTATAGTTTACTGTCAGGCATTGCAACACAGAATTTGGAATCGACATTAAAGTCTTCATGGATTCTTACTTATGGTTATTCAAAAGATATATTTGTGCTTCAAATCAACCTAAATCTAAATTCACACAGGGGCATTTTTAGTTGCATTTTTCTACGGCCTTCTTATAGCTGAGAGAAAGTGACTGATCAGAATCAATCCTGGCTTTGTGTCTAAGGTAGGACTAAAATTCACCATTTCCTGTTTTCTAGCTTGGTGCTTTTATTAATTTTTAATTTTTGCTATTAGCTTTCTGTTCAACAGATGAAGGTATGATAAGAACAACACCAATCAAAAATTATATCCTATTGCTAAGTTCCAGATAAAAATGGATAAACCTGAAAAGAACCTATAGAAGCAAAACAAAACCAAAATCTTAGTTTGTCTAAGGTAGCAGTATTCTAGTGCTGGTATTTGAGAGGCTGCTACAAAGAGGAGGTGGTTAACTCATTCTCCAAAGCACAAGAAAGCAAGATAAGAAGCAAGGGATGGAAACTAACCAAGGAGAGAAGCAACCTGGAATTAAGAAGAAACTTTCTAACAGTGAGGATGATTCACCAGTGGAACTGCTGGCCTCCAGAAGTTGCTTCATCACTGGAAGTTTTTAAGAAGAGACTGGACAGTCACCTGTCTGAAATGGCACAGGGTCTTTTGCTTGAGCAGGGGGTTGGACTAGAAGACCTCCAAGGTCCCTTTCAGCTCTTTCTGATTGATTGTTAAAAGTTGAGCCTTCTTAATATTAAATACTGGGACAAATGTAGGATTGGTATGGAATACTCAACACAACACAAATAACTGCTTCTGATCCACCTTACACAAGCATAAAGTAGAATATCTCTGGATTTAAAAGGACTACAAGTTACCTTTTTTTAGTTTTCCATTATAAATCAGAGATGTAAAATGTTTTTAGACTGCAACATTCACTTATGTGGGCGGGCGCGAGTTCCAATCAACTCAATAGGATGTACTGTTGAACAGAACGCAAAGCATTGCACTGTTACTCCAATATTCAATCATCCTCTCTGTGCATCCTTAACTAAACCCCCTGCCTGAAGAAAGACAGTTGAAATCTAAAAGTATAAATGTCACACAGGGACACACCTCCTTTCCTGCCATTCAGCCTTGTACAGTCTGAGCCCATCATTCCTGACAGAGTGAAATAAAAGGCACAGCAGCAAGCAAAAGGATCCCCACTGTAACGTTTTTGCCCAGATTCTGCAAATTAATGGTTTATTCATTTTTAATTACTTTCATGCCGCAATTAAAACTGCTTCTCCAAATTGCAATTGCAAGACTCAATCCAAATGAGAACTGCTCTGGATGCAAACTTTTCTTTTTCTTTCTCTTTTTTTCTCTCCTCTTTCTTTTCTTTCACTTTTTCTTTCTTTCCTTCCTTTCCTTCCTCCCTCCCTCCCCTCTCTCTCTTTCATTTATTGACCACCCATCTTACCACGAGGGGACTCTGGGCGGCTTTTCAGTACAGTTCATTTAGTGATCATTCAAAGTTAAAACAGCACTGAAAAAAGTAACTTATGACCGTTTTTCACAATTATGACCTCTGCAGCATCCCCATGGTCACGTGATCCAAATTCAGATGCTCATACTTATGACCGTTGCTGTGTCCCATGGTCACTCAATCCCCTTTTGTGACCTTCTGATGAGCAGCCTCAAAGGGAAAATCCAGATTCACTTCACAACGTTCTTACTAACTTATCCACTGTGGTGATTCACTGAGCAACGGAGCCAAGGAAGGTAGTAAAATAGGGCAAAGCTCACTTAATGTCTCGCTTAACCACAGAAATCTGGAGCTGAAATATGGTCATTAAGTCAAGGACTACCTGTATTATAAAGCTTATAATACTTGCAGATTCTCCATTGATTTAATCATCCACAAATCATAATCCAACCTTGACTTAGGCAGGGCCTGTCAGTCTGTTTGTGTGTGTGTGTGCGCACACTAATGACTCCTATCCTTTGCTTATCCTATCATTTGCATTTCTACCAAAGGGGGGGAAAAACTAAATTTAATGGTGCAATATAGAAAGGCATAGTTAGTAAAGGCATAACTGCCTCCCCTGATGCTTTATTTCCTCTTTTCTTGTATTTATTTTGGAGTGTTTTCTATTCTAGAGAGTAGTGGTAAGGATCAGTGATTGAGGGTCCAGACCACAGGAAATTGTTATTAAACCCTGAAGCCCAAACTGATACCGTCTGGGAAAGCATAGCCCAGTCTGTTCCTGTTCCAGTCTTCATCCTGTATTCATGAATTTATTTTATTTTATTTTGGTTTTTTTCTTTTATTCCATTAATTCCGCATAGGTTAAGCATACCCTTTTAAGACAATACTCACCAGAAGCAGCATATAATGGTAATTACTGGTATCAAAATGCTGGAAAATCGGATGGCGTCCTGTTCAAGCTTTCCTGGAGGATGGGCAGCTTCAAGATGGACAAGACAATTCAACCTGCGAATGTAAGATTTATAAAGCAACTATCTTAGTTTGGAGAAACTTCCCTCTTGACCAACCCTCTTCTGTAGCACACAACCCTCTTTTGGTTGTACATCCAACCAAAACTATTTCTATAGTTTTATTTACTTTTTATTTTATTTTTTTAAACTGCTGTAAGCCATTCAAGAGTTACACTATGGTCAGACGGGCAGCCAATAAACTGAATAAGTAAAATATAAAATAAAACATAAAACATAAAATATAACATATAATATAAATAAAATACAAAATATATATAATATAAAATAAAAGGTAAAATATAATATAAAATAAAAAGTATATAATATAAAAAATAAAACATAACACACAATATGAAATAAACTAAAATATAAAAATCAAGATATAAAACATAAAACATAAACTATAACATATAATATAAAATAAAATACAAAATATATATAATATAAAATACAAAATAAAAATATAAAATAAGATATAGAATATAATATAAAAGACAAAAGATAATATAAAATAAAAGACAAAAGATAACATACAATATAAAAGAAAAGATAAAAGAAAATGCAAAGGTATAAAATAAAGTAGAAATTAAAATATAAAATATAAGAGGTAAAAGGTAATATAAAATATGGGATAACATACAATGTAAAAGATAAAAGATAAAATATAGTACAAATCAAAATATAAAATATAGTATAAAATAAGATATAAAGTAAAAAGATAAAATAAATCACAAATTAAAATATAAAATCAAAGACAAAAGATTACATACCAGGTAAAATAAAAGATAAAGTGAACCCT
Source organism: Hydrophis major (assembly GCA_033807585.1). NCBI lineage: Eukaryota > Metazoa > Chordata > Lepidosauria > Squamata > Elapidae > Hydrophis > Hydrophis major. The sequence continues at coordinate 68,357,440 of CM066333.1, forward strand.
TCCTTACAAAAGGAGCCCCACCCGTAGGGCAGGCGGAAAGGACAAGCCTCAATGCCCCCACAACAAACACACTTTGCACCCCAGATCCGAGCAGGTCGGCAAAGGCACTCTGCACATGCTCAAGGGGACCTCTAGTTCACGACGCTGCCTCCTCACACACAGACATCCCAAAACTTTCTCCCCCGCCCCCAGCGCAGGGATGTGGTTTGTGGGGGAGGCTGAGCCCCAAAGTGGGGCACCTCTAAAGGAAGCCCCCCCTCCCTCCCCTCAGAGGACCCCCCCACCCCCACTGAGGTAAAAAAAAAAAAAAAAGCGGACGAGGCCAGTTCCCCCCCCCCCAGACTCCCTCAGCCACGGATGCTGCCCGCCCAGCCCAGCCCTGCTTCTCACCTGAACCCCGGGGGTGGAGGAGAGGGAAGGACCCCAGGCACGACCCCGAAACAAACCCCGGTTCAGACGACGAGCGGAAAAGCGCGCCCCCACTCCTCCTTCCCGGCCGCTCAGCCACGCCCTCTTTCTCCGGGCCCGCCCACCGAGGCAGGGCGAAGAGCGCGAGGTCTTGGCCACGCCCCCTTCTCTTTCCCCGCCCCGCCTTTTTCTCTGTTCCCCCCCCCTTTGCCTTATCGAACGTCGGCCGACGGCTGGCTGCGCGCGCAGACGCCGCTCTTCCGAACGGAAAGTGGAAAGGGCGGCGGAGAGAAAAGTGGGAGGGGTGAACGGGCGGCTGTGGTTTTTTTTTTTTTTTTTTCCCCTTTCCCTTCCCTTCGGTTCGGTCTTTTCGGAGCGGAGGCGGGGCGCTTGCTCCGGAGGCGGGAGTAGAATGGTTTTTTGGGGGGGGGGTCGGGGGGGTGAGAACCGGCTGCTTTTGCGCATGAGTGTTTTAAAGCAAGACTCTCTGAACTTGCCCACGGTTAAGATTTGTGGACTTCAACTCCCAGAATTCCTGAGCTAACATGACTGGAGGAGGAATTCTGGGAGTTGAAGTCCACAATTCTGCTCTTCTATTCTCTATTCTAATTATTTTTTCTGGTCTAGTCTACTCTATTCTCTATTCTTCTATTCTCTACCCCACTCTCTATTCTGATTATTTTTCTATACTATGTATTCTCTCTATTCTATTTTTTCTCTTCTCTTCTCTTCTCTTCTCTTCTCTTCTCTTCTCTTCTCTTATCTTATCTTATCTTCTCTTCTCTTCTCTATTCTACTCTATTCTGATTCAATTCCTTCTATTTTCTATTCTAATTATTTTTCTACCTATGTAGTCTCTACTCTCTATTCTGTTCTATTTTTTCCTCTTCTCTTCTCTATTCTATTCTACTCTGTATTCTGATTCTATTCTATTTTCTATTCTAATTGTTTTTTCTAGTCTATGTAGTCTTTATACTAATTATTTTTTCTGTTCTATTCTCTATTCTACTCTACTCTCTGTTCTATTCTGATTCTATTCTATTCTTCTAGTCCCTATTCTAATTATTTTTTCTAGTCTATTCTACTCTATTCTATTCTATTCTCTCTATTATTATTTTTTTCTAATCTATGTATTCTCTATTCTATTTTATTCTATTCTATTCTGTTCTTTCTATTCTATTCTCTATTCTACTCTACTCTCTAACAAGGGTCTTCAAACTTGGCTAGTTTAAGACTTGTGGACTTCAACTCCCAGAATTCCTGAGCTAACATGACTGGAGGAGGAATTCTGGGAGTTGAAGTCCACAAGTCTTAAAAGCTGTTAAGTTTGAAGACCCCTGTATCTATTCCCAAAGCTCTCTGCCTCTAATTTGGGAGGGAGGATAAAGAGTTGGAAGATAGATATGTTAATTTATGCAAGGAGAAAGAATTTATTGATCCTTTTGTTTCCCTGGTATCTGGTTAAATATTTTCCATAATTTCTCCTGAGCCTTAGCGTATACAATGTAAAGTTCTTTCTTTTGAAGAATGATAACCCCAATCAATTTTACATTATGTAAATACTATTTACAAAGTGTTGTTTCTGCTAGGGAGAATAAGGACAAGATAGTAAGGATCATTTTTCAAAATGCAATTGCTGCTCGCATCCCATAAAAATTTGTATATATCCCATAAGGCCACAGGAACGAATAATAAAACCTTCAAGAACAGCATTTGGCCACCAATGTCACCTCAACTCGTGTCATTCATTGTTTATACCAATTATCTACGTGCAAATATGTAAAAGTTCACCCCATTTTTCCTTCATCCTTTACAAACTTTATATCTATTTCTATATATAAAAATGAAATATCACTCACGCATCATCACAAAATCTTCAGAACCATAAAGCCTACAAACTTGAAAATTGGCACATATATTCCTCTTGGCTTCTAGGTGCTCACTAAGAAAGGATTTTTTGAAATGACCATCAGAGCATTTAGACTATTTCATATATTATTATTATTAACATGCTCTGATGCTAGGGAGTTTTACTCCCCTTCCCCCCCTGAAAAGAAATATCTTCCAATTCCAAAACACAAGTAGAGAAGAGAAGTTTCAGTTTTCGTTTCACAGCACCAAGCAGCTTTAGTACAGAACAGTTGAGCTAAGCCACGCCCAGGCTCCTTGCTGGCTCCTTCTTGCTCACACAGCAAATACTCTTTCAATTTCAAAACAGCCCTCAGCTCTCTCACACACTGACAGGATGCTAGCCAGATGAATGCTGGTAGGCAGAGGCACAATTTTCCCCCTTTATTTTCCTCCCCAAAATCTAAGCCCGACCACATAGTTTTGTAGCAAAGCATGGGTACCAAACCAGTGTTTTTTTATAAAAGGAATTGAAACAGAGAAGATAGAAAGAATAAGGTAGAAATGAAAGGATACAATAGCATCAAGTGATTAAAAGAATTGCAGTGCAAATGGGCTGGTCGCAGAGGAAGAAGAACGGATGGCAGGTGGACCAAAGCAATCAGAGAATGGATCCCACTCGGTCAAAAATGTTCACCAAAGAGACTTCAAGCAAGTCCTTGAGTTACAACAGTTTTCGCTTAGTTGCAACGGCACTGAAAAAAGTGACATGACCATTTTTCACACTTTCACACTTCACAGTTGCAGCATCCAATGGCCACGTGATCTACATTCGGATGTCTTGACCACTGATTCACATTTACGGCGGTGGCAGGGTCCCTGGCAGGGCCATGTAATCAGATTTTTGCAACCACCTGACCAGCAAAATCAACAGGGAAACCAGATTCACTCATAATTTAGCAACCGCCGTGGTTTTACCACTTAAAAAAATGTGGCAAGAAAAGTGGCCAAACTCACTCAACACATGTTTCGCTTAACAATATAAATTTGGGGGCTCAGTTGTGATCGCAAGATTGAGGACAAATCTGTAGTGCGGGCTCAACGAGCAAAGAAAAGCTCAAGGCCGTATTGGTTGGAAACATACAGAAGGGGCCTTCATCCTGCAGTCGATAGACACCAGCTAAAATGACGACGATAAGACGTGTTGCTAAAACAGGCAATTCATCTTTTTAACACTCTGAGCTCTTAGGGTGAGTACAAATGGCCTTTTCTTTTCTTTTTGAGGTGCAAATCTGCTGTGGAGCTGGCAGCAGACTTGGACAGTGAGGAGGTTGGGGAGAACATGGGCCAGTCCTGGAGTCTGGGGAAGGCTCTGACGAGGGCTCTGCTTCAGAAGCAGAGATGGGGCCAGGGCCATCCAACAGTTATCAGCTGCTTTTGAAGATCAGTGGGGCAGAAGAACAGCTGGAGCCTGTTCCTGATGTGCGCATGCACAGAGCTGCCAGAAGAAGGGAACAGTTAAGGAACCAGGGTTGACTCGGGAGTAAAGCCATAAGTGGATGGTGAATGGCCCCTCCCATAGGGAATGAAGAGGAGCTTAAGGGGAGTGGCGTCTGCAGGAGACAATTAGTTCAATTCATTAGGGTGAAGATCTGTTCTTGATATCTCGCCAAGTAATTGCTGCTACAGCAAGGTGTTTGGAAGATATCGGCCTGGCAACTCTCCAAGCCTGATAAAGGTCTGTGATGTGAAATCTCTTGAAAGGCTGTTTGTCAGGACTTTGCTGGAGAGGAATTTGTTTTAACCTATATAAAAGGGGTTTTATCAGGATGAGGAGTATGCTTCATGATTTTACAAAGCCTGGGTGAGAACATCTGCTTTCTACTGAATTTCAATTTATTTATTTATTTATTTTGAGAAATAAATCTTATCTTTGAGTCCCTTGCCTATAGAAAATCACCAAGGTGAATTGTCCTGCTCCTATAGCCAGCTTCTTGTCTGGAAAAGCATTCCCACATGCAGAACTCATAGCTCTGCAGGTTTGAAATAATGTTGTCCTCTGTGGCATCTGGAAACTGCAATGGCCCAAAAGAAATGTCATAAAAGCAGTCAGGGGAGAAAATTCATTTTTCATTGGAAAGTGCCAAGAAGACAGGTTAGAATCTAGATAGCAGGCGCTGTGAAGAGACAGGTGTCATCCCGATGAAGGATAATGCTGTAGAAATCTGCCTCTTGGGCCACTGTCTCTTCCTGATGCTCTAATTCCTCATCCGGAGCCTTAAAAGTTTAATTACATTTATCCTTAATGAACAGGGGCAGGCTTGCTGTAAGCTGAGTCATCTATGCTTAGTCTGTGTATTGCAAATAAACACAATTTAATGAAACACGAAAGGACATTGATGTTATGTCCTTTTAAATGAAAATAAGCACAGGGACATCATACTATCCAGGGAAGTTCTATCTATGTAGATAAATCTTCCATGGGACATTCTGCTCCTTGTCTCATTTATTAGCTTCTTCCTTGTTCCCCCCACCCCCAAGTGATAAACCGTGCTCCGTGCATTGAACCCTTCCCTAAAGGCTGCTTCAAATTAAGCTATCATCCACTGTTATAAATGATTCTTTTTAAATATTTCTCTAAGGCACACAACATATTCCTAGGCAACATTTAGTTAAAAGATCACCTTAATTATGACAATTATCCATTTTCACAAATATTCTCTGCAGGAGCAGCTAGTATATTATGCGGTATAAAATCTTAACTCACAATGCTTTGATGCAACGTATTTTAAGAAACAACAACTCGATATTCTGTTAGATCAGGGCTGTCCAACCTTGGCAACTTTAAGACTTCAACGGACTAGCTTGGGAATTCTGGGAGTTGAAGTCCATCACTTGAGACCTTCAAGAAGAGATTGGATTGCCATTTGTCAGAAATGGTGTAGGGTCTCTCGCTTGGGCGGGGGTTGGACTAGATGACCTATAAGGTCCCTTCCAAATCTGATTATCTGTTAGGGCTTAAAGTTGTGAAGGTTGGACACCCCTTTGTTAAATTAATGAAAGTCACAGTACTTGCTGCAAAATCTCTACAAGTAAGCTTAAAAGAGATGGAGATACACAAAACTTTGAAATGGAACATGCTGGAAAATGCTAGAACATTCTGTTCCATATCTGCTATATTCTGGTATTCTGAGATGTAGTTCAGCAATACCTATAAGTTAATTCATTGAACTGGAAGGAAATTGTGGCGTCCTGGATCCTATGTGCCAGAAAAATGTTCTCGATTTGTGAGATTTGCATGAAGCTACATACAAAAACATAGACATTCCCTAACAGAGCAACAGTACTGGAATATGGAGTGGACTGAGAAATGCAAACCCAATTACATCCATAAACCAGATTATTTGTAGCTCAAAGTTGAAATGTGGTGCTCTCTGAACTTGGTGATTTTCTTGCAGATGTTTCATTACCCAACTAGATAACATCAGTTGCTAGAAGGGAGTGGAAAGGAGGAGGAGGAGGAGGAGGAGAACAACTGGGGACCCTTGTTGCTCTCCAAGCTTGGTGATTTTCTTGCAGACATTTCATGACCCAACTGGGAAACATCATCAGTGCTAGAACGGAGTGTGTTGAGGTAATTCCCTGTTAGGAGAATGAGTGCATACAGGGAGACATAGTGAAAGAAGTGTTGAATAATACACACACAGCACACAGATACACTGTACAGTATATGTAGGTTTTTACTTCCAGAAAGGTTTAAGCAAAGTTCAAAACAAGCAGTCCAAAGTCATTTACAGATAAGTCAGTCAGTTTTCAATCCAGGGATAATCCAATAACAAAGTCCAGTGTCAAAAACAGTTCAGTATCAGACTTACATCAAATCCAGGAATAGCAGTCAATTAGGAGGAACGGCAAAACTCTCCAACAGAAGGAAACAGAGAGGCTGACAGAGACACACACTCTTCTGAGACTAAGACTAAGACAACCCAGGTTTCTGGCTCCATCTTATGGCTGTTTGAGAAACCATACCCAATTACAATTTTTGCATTTTCTTAAAGATACAGTATTAAAATGTCTATCCTGGTTTATATATTTCCAACCCAAATTACTGTTAGGTGACTTATATACCTAACAGAGTGCCTTTCTTTTTTTAGCACTGATGATGTTGCCTTCTTGGGTCATGAAATGTCTGCAAAAAAAAACCCAGCTCAAACCCAAATATGGATCGCCTTCAGTGTAAGGAATCAGTATAAGCAAAAACATGATTCTAATTAATTGGGGAGGAGCTAAGAAGTAATCATCCATTTCAATAGTCTACTGCTTTTTCCGCACAAGACTTTATGATGTAAGCCTACAAAAACTAACTTGCAATAATTAATAATATTTCTAGGACAAGTAAACATTTCTGCAGGTGGGAGGATTGAAGGACCACAAATGGAAAATGGACTTAGTGTCAAGAATAAGGCCTAATGTTAAAAGCAACATTAGAAATAAGATCCATTCCTCTGTGATACTTTTGGTGCTCTCCCCTGAGTGTTTACATTTAATATTAAGATCACAGCAAAATCAATGTCTTGTCTTTCTGACTGTCTCAAGTTTAACTCGATAAAGTCTTTAAGCATAAGGGGGACAAAAAAAAAGACAACTTTTTTTTCCAAAACAAAATCTAAAATATTTAGCAATATATCCAAGGTGAATTTGCATCAATAAAACCAGAATATGCCTTAAATTACTACAAGAAACATGAAGTTGCTTTCCACTTCGCTGAACTGAACACACTTAAAATAGTTCCTACGGGTCAAAAATGTTTGTTTGATACTTTCCATGAAAATCCTGCATTTAGTGTCCTTCTAAAGACTCCAGAATGGCTTATACGGCATTTGGATATTAATTAATGGTACCCATCAGAAATTAAATTGATGGCTAGTTTAGAGGAAATCCCTGTTGTGTTTTCAAGCAATGGATTTGGATATGTGAGATCTGAAGAACCGGAAGAAGCAACTGGAAAGCGTCTTGAATATACACAGTGCTGTTACAGCCCTAATGAGAAAAGAAAATATTATTATTAGCATAATATTAGCATAAGAATAAAGTATTATTAACAAATATAAGAGCTGAAGAAGCTTCTTGGATGAAAAGCAATCCTAAATTGCATTAACAGAGGGATATAATCGAGATCAAGTGAGGGACTAATACCACTCTATAAAGCCTTAGTAAGACCACGCCTAGAGTCCTGCATCCAGTTTTGGTCGCCACACTATAAAAAAGATGTTAAAACTCTACAAAGAGTGCAGAGAAGAGTAACCAGGATGATGAGGGGATTGGAGGCTAAAACATACAATGAATGTTGCTGGAACTGGGTATGGCTAGTCTGGTGAGGAGAAGGACCAGGGGAGACAGGAGAGCAGTGCTCCAATATTTGAGGGGTTGCCACAGAGAGGAAGAAGGGGTCAAGCTATTCTCCAAAGTATCCAAAGGCCAGACAAGGAATAATGGATGGAAACTGAACAAAGAGAGATTCAACCTGGAAATAAGGAGAAACTTTCTGACAGTGAGAGCAATCAATCCATGGAACAGAAGTTACCTTCGGAAGTTGTGGGAGCTTCATCACTTGAGACTTTCAAGAAGAGATTGGACTCCCATCTGTCAGAAATGGTGTAGGGTCTCCTGCTTGGGCAGAGGGATTGGACTGGATGACCTATAAGGTCCTTTCCAACTCTGATTATCTGTTATCTCTCTTCAAAGAAAAACCAGAAAGTCCAGTTGCCTCTTGGAAAAAAAAGAGCACCTTTGGGACTATTATGAGCAAAGTGGCATTTTTTATGAGCTCAAGGGATCTGTTTCCAATAAAGCTAGCTGTCAACTCTGAAATTGTCCTGACTGAAGCCATCTTTAAGGCTTCAGTGTTGCCACAACAGACATGAGGGTTAGGGAGGGGGAATTAGAGATAGTTGGGGGTTTGTAGCCAAATCAAAAGGCTTCCCCCTGGGAACCAAGGACATTCCAACAGGTGGCTGAAAAGAGGAGGAGGAGTGATGTTACCAAGCAACTGGATAGCGCCCTGTTTGGACCATTTGGGAAAAGAGGAAAATGTTTACTTTTAGTTGGGTGAAAACCGTGGGATCCTTTAGAGTCGGTTTTCACCAGCTTGTGCCAATATGATAAATCAAATAAAATTGTTCTTTGAGGAATCTACCTGCCTTAGAGTTCTGATTGTTATGGGTGTATTACTTGGAATCCTGATACTAGCATCTCAAATGATCATATTTGCCCAAAATACTTCAATCTTATTCCCCAAGATTGAAACTGTAGCAGTCTGTATGTCAACTCATAAAATATTTCTGTGGTCTTTTTAGAGTTGCCAACAGAAAGGGAGGCGGGAGCAGTGGAGCAGCTTGCAAAACCGAAACTGCATTCCATAAGTGTTTTCAAAGTTAGTAACTAGGTGACTGAAGTTTCTGCCCTGCAAAATTCTAACTGGAGAGCATGATTGATGGCTCTTGGCTATGGATGTGTCCCATTGGAGAATATGCATTATGATACACCCAGGCAGTGCTGGTATGTTAACTCCCCAATAAATCCTTTTGAAGTTTTGGAAGTTTGGCTCAAGACTCATGATTTAAATTGGGGTAACTGCCGGAACCCTGACACTGTACAGGTAGTCAATGGGGAAGCCAGAAACTGGCTGGCTAGCTGGTCTTACCATGCACATACATGTTAGAAGCTGGAACAGCAGGTGGCTGGCATGCATGCATGCACCAGGAGCTGCTCTTCTGGTTTCTGGTGCATGTGCACTCCCGTTTCAGCACTGCCGAAAAGTTTAACCAACACTGACCTACTTATACCATTTTAGATAAGTGGCTGTCCAGTCTCTTCTTAAGAACCTCCAGTGATGGAGCACCCATGATCTCTGGAGACCACCCTTTCCACTGGTTAATTGTTCTCACTGTTAGGAAATTTCTCCTTAATTCCAGGTTCATTAGTCTCCATCCATTGTTTCTTGTCCTGCCTTCTGGTTCTACTACATTTTCTGGCTTTTCATAGGGTATCAATGCAGGTGAGAAGATGACAGCCAATTGGCTTCTTAGATAAAGTAGATATGGACCTTACTTACCTCAGATAGCACACTATTGACCATTGGATTCAGAATTTCAGCTTTCTTGTCACTCTGTTTTAAGGAAAACACAGAGAAAGAAAATGTCACCAAATGAAATTCCGATAAAGGGAAAATATTGACTTACTCTCACAGAAACAGGCTTTGTGTTCATTGACCAGTTACAGAATGTAATTTTCCTCAACACTGAACATCTGACAGACATGGAGCTCAAGGACTGGCTTTAAAACCAAAATGTGTTAGAAATTTTTGCAAAGGATCTGGGTCCACGGTGGGGGATTTAATTGCATATGGGAATTTAAAAACACATACACTCTTCCAATTTGTAGTGTGAAATAGTCACTGTCAGTAAACAATGTCAGGGTTGGTGGGAGTTTTCTTGGCAGAAAGGAAGCCAGCAAGCCCAAACACTTCCTCACCAGCAACCTACACCCAGATAAGCAGAAATTAACAAGAATGATACTACACCAATGATCAAGATGTAAATAATATTTTAATCAAAGACCTACTAAGGCAGACAAGCAAGCTAACAGTAAACAACAGCCTAATCAAGGGATTATCAACATCACTCCCACCAACACTGACAGGGCAAATCACTAGTATATAAACAGCAAACAAACCCCCATTCCCTTCTACTCTGAAGATGTTCCCTAGCTGGGTCATGAAATGTCTGCAAGGAAACCAGTCAATCTCAGAGTGTACCCACAGTCTTCATATCCCTCCTTCTCCTCCTCCTCTTATTACTACTACTACTATTACCACCACTGCTACTACTACCTCCCATTCACTTCTAAAACTACAATAATGATGTCACCTAGTTGGGTAATGAAACATCTGCAAGAAAACCATTGGCCTAAGAGAACAGCAAGGACCCCACAGAATATATATGATTTTGATATGTATTTTCATTTAATTAAAATGCATGCAATTAATTGCAAACAGCCAAGCAAACTTACATCATGTCGTACATATCACACAGTGCACTGCACCCACTACTTTTCCAGAAAATTCATAATATATGTGTTCTCTAAAGACTTTCTCCCTTTAGTTGCCGAGTTGACTAGTTTAGAGACAAGTCATATAGAGTTTACTTCAGGAAATCTTTCCCAGCTTATTTAGTTCTTACTACAGTCTTTATAATCTGCTTGTCTCATATTTTATCCCCTTATTATACAAAAACTTCCTGCAGAGTAAAGCCATTGGCTATAAAACTTGGCAATTATTGGCACCTTTGATGAAACAGAGCGGAGAAAAATGTGTCACTTAAAAGCTATATTATATATGCATAAGAATTTGCACCAAACAAATTCCTTGTGTGTCCAATCACACTTGGCCAATAAAGAATTCTATCTATCTATCTATCTATCTATCTATCTATCTATCTATCTATCTATCTATCTATCTGATTAAGAATAAATGATCACTTTTTTTGGCTTGTGGTTCTGTGAGAAATATGTTATGTGCATTGGATGCTGATTAGAGAGATACCATTTAAATGCCCCTATTTGCTCCCTCACTCTCTGGCTTAGTTAAAGAATAACACATGAAGTAACAAAAGAAATGGAATTGTGAAATGACTTACCGCAACCAAAGTCAAAACATTGGAAAATTGTTTTGAGAGGGATGACACTTCATTGCACATCATATTTGTTAAGCTGTGGAAAACATAATGGGAATATGAGTGTTTGTCCATTGTAATCAGCATATTCTTGAATATTTCAGACCAAACTGCAATCTAGATGATTACCCATTCATTATTACTACTTTAGACAAAGAATAGGAATATCCAATCTGGGTCAGTCATTGGGACCAAAGATTTAATCTTCCAAGTTTTTGGACTTGTGCTGGAAACGAATCCTCAGGAAATTTCTCTCTAGCAGAGTTTTTGCTGTTCCATGTGTGGTATTTATATGGCTTTTGTATGTGGCTTTTTAGATATTGATTGGGGTGTGCCGATGGATGGCTATTAAATCATCGGCTGTTGTTTCCTTGGGTTCAGAGGTGGGGTCTTCAGCAGGTTCTGACCAGTTCTGTAGAACCAGTAGTGGAAATTTTGAGTCCTTCGCAGAACCAGACAATCCCACCTCTGACTGGCCCCGCCCCCATCTCTTCTCTGCCTCCTGATCCCCAGCTGATTGGCTGGGTCTTCTTTTGTTGCCCTGCACAGGAGAACGAAGCTGCAAAGCAGGTTAGTGGGGTGAGGAGGGAATGGAGATTTTGCAGTATCCTTCCCCTGCCCTCCCCACCAAGCTATGCCATGCCCACCAAGCCACGCCCACAGAACTGGTAGTAAACTTTTTTGAATCCCACCACTGCTTGGGCTGCCAAGCCCTTGCCTCCTAAGTACTTGATAACTAGTGATAAGTCAGTACTCCTATTGGCTGACGAAAGGACCTGTTTCCCAGGCTTCAATCACTTCCCTGGCTGTTTTTGTACCTGCTCGTCCAACAATCTTAGTAGCTGCAAAATTGAATGTATGTCCTTATTCATTGCAGTGTGAGGCTACCAATGAGTTCGGTCTCCTCGTCTGACCACTTGTTGTTGTTTTTTTGCAGTGTGGGTTTAGCTTCCTCCCCATCTGTCCTACATAATGCATGCAGGATTGCCCCTATACTGTTATATTTGCTCATGGATATAACATACTATCTTGATACCCGTGCTTCACTACAAAACTATGAGGTCAGGCTTAGTTTTTGGAGAGGAAAATAAGGGGGGAGAAATTGTGCCTCTGCCTACCAGCATCCATCGGTATTCATCTGGCTAGTGTCCTGTCAGTGTGTGAGACAGTTGAGGGCTGTTTGGAAACTGAAAGAGTATTTGCTGTGTGAGCAAGAAGGAGCCAGCAAGGAGCCAGGGCGTGGCTTAGCTCAACTGTTCTGTATTAAAGCTGCTTGGTGCTGTGAAACTGAAACGGAAACTCCTCTCCTCTGCTTGTGTTTTGTATTTGAAACATATTTCTTTTCAGGTGGGGAGGGGGAGTAGAACTTCTTAGCATCAGAGCATGTTAATAATACTATAGAAATACTAATACTCTGATGGTCATTTCAAAAAATCCTTTCTTAGTGAGGACCTAGAAGTCAAAAGTATGCCAGATTTCAAGTTTGTAGGCTTTACAGTTCTGTGATGATGCATGAGTGGAATTTTGTTTTTATATATAGAGATTTACATAAATTTACATAAACATTCCACTTTTATCGGTTATCATATGACACATAACATACGCAACAGCATTTTTTTTTCCAGTGGAACTCAGCTTTGCCTTTTGATTCATTGCTTTTCCCCCAAAATAATCTAAATAATGGGACATTTTCAAACATTGCAAACATTAAGTTAAAACATCACTTAAAGAGGTAATGGGTGATCATAGAAATCTTGGAAAGACTTGGCTACTTTACACAAATTTAGCCATTTTTAAAATTAGGATTTTTTTTTTAAATGGAAAGTCATTGGACTCCATCTACAAGTACTCATTTAGCAATTGCAGTTGAGACCAGCAACTTGGTCATTCAGTAAAGCAGTCGCTAAATGAAACTGTGAGTGTGCTTGTGATTTTACTTTAGCTTTCTTTAACAGATCTGCAAAGGATGTACGTGTCAGGATTGGTTGCAAAATTGCTTTGCATCACTGTTGTGACTGCCGGCAGTCATTGAACAAAGCAGTTGCTCAACCACAATTACCTGTAATGCCACAGATGCAGTGACACCTGTAGAGGTTCCTTGGGGCAGCCCAATGTTATAAAGCCTCACCACCAAGCAAAACCTGTGTGACCACGTGACAATACTATCCAGAAAAAAATGAAAATATTATGATGAATGAATGAATGAACAGTAACCTTTGCACAGAAAGAACAGCAAATGAAAATATATTCACTTTGTTAGGCCTCGTGCTTGGTCCAAGGTTGGCTTTTCAACTTCTTGTCCATGGAGAATTAATTCTGCTAATTTATGAAGTTGTTCAATGCAACGGGCTGTTACTTCGGCCAGGCTTTCGATGGACAACATGTAAAATTCCTTGAAAGAAGGAAATTTTGCTGATTAGTCTAGATGCTGTGCATATTTACAAGGCAGTAAATTTTACTAAATAGCGCAGATGCTAAGTCAGGTCATGTTGTACATGTAAGAGAGAAATGTCCAGAAAATATCATTTGCTAAAGAGTTAAAATAAGCAGACATTGCTAGAACCTCGGTTCCTTCTAATAGGAAGTATTTGACTTTGTAGGTAATAAGGAGAAAATTCTGTTCCTATTATTACTAAATTACTACTCTCATAATTTATATCCTAAACTTAACCTATTGAATGGAAATTTCAGAAGTCAGATTGAGATGGTTTGGGGTGAGGAACGCAGAAGTTTTCTTCTGATGGAATTGTTCTAGTTGATATCATTGCAAAGTGTTGCCCCAAAGGCAAAACATTATTAGATATTAATCTTTTAAAATAAAGTTTAAGAAGTTTTCAAGACATTATAAGAGCAGTAGATAAGAGTTAAAAGCCTGGTGGGTTGGTAGTTAGTTTTGACATGATGGACAAAATTTCAGGAGGTGCAAAAAAAATAAAAATAAAAATATGAAGGGATCTCAAACGTTCCACTTTTCATGATATCTAAAGAGGTTATCAAAAAAAATCAAGATGGTGTTCATGGCCTTGGGACCAACCTCTTTTTTTCATTTATTGTGATAATTGTTTAAAAAAACGGGAGTGCACATTTTGATTCTATGGCCATGGACGCCATCTTGATTTTTCGACACCCAATTCTGGTGAAGCTGAATATTTTGATATTTTATTTATTTATTGTAATTCCTGAAATTTCACCCACCATATCAAAAATAAAAGAGTGAGTGCTTTATTATTGCCAGTAGAAAACAAATAAAATTTATTTTGGAGGAATAATTGTGAAATAATTTCAGAGTTTGGAAAGCAGAGAAGATTGTCGCGGGAAAACCTTGGCCCTGCCGTAACCTGGTATAGCCTCTCCTTCATGCCTCATTGTCCTCTTTACCACAGTTTCTCTAAGGCCTGTGTAAATTAGAGGTGCCCAACCTTGGCAACGTTAAGACCTGTGGACTTCAACTCCCAGAATTCCCCAGCCAACATGGAGAAGGAGAGATAATTTGCCTGGCCGGCTGGGGAATTCTAGGAGTTGAAGCCCACAAGTCTTCAAGTCACCAAAGGAAGACCTGGTCATCCACTCACCTCTACAGTTTTGGTTCTTTTTATTTCTGTCTTTTCAGGTTCTCCCACCTGAGATTTTTCTTCGGTTACTTGCATTTCTACAATTTCATCAACCGCTTCTTTAGTTTGGCCTGGTGGATTCGCTTCCTGGTCTCCAGATGTGGAGAGACTTGCTGCTTCTAAGGCGATGTAAGCCTTCTTTCTGGCCTGCAACATAACCAACATCAAAAGTGGCAGATAGTTATTATTGTAGTGTGGGAATGCACTGCTTCAGAATGGTACATCTGGATTCCAACAGAAAGCAGGTCTTAGTTTCCTGGCAGAAAATACTCCAGAGTCACATATGAGATGGGTGGCTACATTAATTGATTCTTTGGTTCATTGGTTCAACCATCTAATCACCCAACTAACCTCCCAACTGCCCAACTACCCAATTGCCCCATCACCAAACACCCAACCAACAACCCAAACACACAACCACCCAACCAACAACGTAACCACCCAAACACACAACCATCCACCAACTCAACTACCCAACCAAACATTCAAACACCCAACCAACCACCCAAAAACTCAACCAACAACCAGCCAACCAACCAAGTCATTGTGTTTCCAAGCTATTATACCATGGCATTTGCAGAATTTCTAATGGATTTCTTTCTCATATCTTTCCATTCCTAATCTTACCAGTTTTCACTACTCCTTTGGCTCTGCGTAACTTGGAGCATAAAATTACATGTCGCAGATTATAGACCAAATTATTCCATGGACTTTTGGGCGCATCAGAATTGGCATTTGACAACATGGTGAAGAACTGCTCTGTGAATAGGTCTTATTTTTGCCAAGTGAGACTTTCTGACTGTGAAATATTTACGAATACATTCACCAATTTTCCTCCTTCTCTGTCTCCTTCTTCAATGTGTTCAGAGTTGCTAATTTACAAAAATAGTAATAATATCCAGGCTGCCTGCTCTTGCCCCATTTCTTGCTTTTTTTTTAACTAATATGCTATCAAGGGTCATTGCCCTGGGCTATTGAATAAGCAATATTTTCCAAGATCCAATAAACAGCCTTCCCCACCTTGTTAAGTTTATCAGGCGTAGCAGCGACGTGTAGTTCAAACAGCAATTCTGTTAGCGTTGTAATAAATTCATCTCTTGCTTCTGTGGCAATTACCAAGGAAAAAAAGTTAAATTAAGAGAAAAAACATTCTTTCTGTGCCTAAACAAAAGGATTCTAATTAGATGTAACCTTGTCTCCTTCTTCCTTTGTCATATTTTAGCAAACAAATAGCATTTTTGGAGGTTGGACTAGATGATCTCCAAGGTTCCTTCCAATTCTATTATTCTGCATTCTAACTAATTCACTGGGCAATGTTCTCTTCTTTGTCCTAACTGAAGAAGATAACTTCTAATTTCCAAGATAGCCAGTTTACTTTCCACCTTGGAGATGGTGTCTGATTCCATTGCACGTGGGAGGGGAATTGAAATACATCTTACTCAGCAACGAAGATAAGGCTGTTAGGTGGATGTTTCATTTCCCAATGAGAAGAAAACTTAACAAAGAAAAAGTATCCACAAATTTCATCATATTGAGAAGAGAAGGCAAACCCTGGAAAGGACTGGAGAAGTCCAATTAAATTTAAGAAAATAGTATTTTCAATAGAAAGTGCTTCAGCAGAACCTTTTAAAGCAGGGGTCTCAAACACAATTTACCTGGGGGCCGCTGGAGGCAGAGTCTGGGTGAGGCTGGGCCGTATAATATTATACTTTATATTATACTTTATATTTATATTACACACTAATATTATGCTTTCATATCACGGTGGGAGCCACAGGATATAGTCCTGCGGGCCACGAGAATGAGACCTCTGTTTTAAAGGAGCCAGCTGCTTATATCTTACAAAACATATGCTCCATACTTTTGAATCAATAATTAGATCCTTGAATAAAGAAGTGGGGAACTTGGCCCTTTTATGAGTTGTTGATTTCAATTCCCATAATTCCTGAGCCAACCTGGTTCCTGGCTCAGGAATTCTGGGAGCTGAAGTCCAGAAGTCACAAAAGGGCCATACTTCTCCATCCTTCCTTGAATAATTGTCATTCAGCAACTACCTTTTTTAATTTCTTTGTCCTGGTTTTCTGAGTCTTGCGAAAGGAAGACTGCCTTAATAGGAATCAACACATTTTTTGCGGCTTCTAGTTCCTCTCCTTCAAGAGATGCCAAATACGATTGTACCTGAAAAAAATAAACATTACAATAGCAGATATCTATATTTTGGGCAGACTATTTCATCATAGCTGTGGTATAGCATGTTTGAGAAGAGGTCTGTATGCATTAGACTTACAATAAGCACTGATATATTACCTATTACTATGAAACATTTCCAATAAAATAATTCAGATCAGAGAGGGCCAAGGACCCCCTCATTTCAACCCAGAGCTAGAAATATTCACCTCTATCAAGAAAAGAGATTAGACTTACCATCGAGTCTATGCTAAAATGAAATTATTCTATTTTTATGGTCCTTGGTACTCTCTGAGCTTGGTGGCTTTCTTGCAGACATTTCATTACCAAACTAGGTAACACCATCAGTACTAGTAGGAAGTGGGGATTGCTCTTATTTTATATTCGCCCTGTCCATGTTGGTATATAAAATGTGGGCAAACCCCACTCCCTTCTAGCATTGACAAGGTTACCTAATTCAGTGAGGAAACGTCTGCAAGAAAACCACCAAGCTCAGAGAGTACCAAGGACCCCACAGTTCAACCCTGAGCTATTCCACAGGTCCAAAAGTCAATTCTAATGAATCCATTGCAGTAGAGTACCCCAAGGCTCTATTTTAGGCCCAGTACTCTTCAACATCTTCATCAAGGACTCTGTCATGCCCCTGGTGGAGACTGACTCTGAGGGAGAGGAGGAACAGCCAACAGAGAGTGGGACTGTGGCTCCGGAGGTTGTGGAGGAGACTGGGGAAGGGCAGAGGCCAGATGAGCAGTCAGAGGAGGACCCAGGCCCATCCTCTCTCCATCCTGGAGCACACAGAGAGGAGAGGATAAGGGAGAGATGTGGTCTCCTCGGGAGGAGAGGGCCTTGATCCTTTTCATGGGTTGCAGGTGTGACAACTGAATAAAATTTTGGACCTGCGTACTGGTGAGCGCTGGAAACAAATTGTGTAAATATTTCTAGTTTATGGTTCCTCTCTGAGTTTGGCGTCCCTCCCAGTGTGTGTTCTGATATCTGTGGACATTTTCTAGCCCTTACCTTGCCTGGTTGGTGTTGTTTTTTACTCTTTATAATTAAATAGAATTTCCTCCTTCTTGTAACTGCTCGTGGGGGAGTTTTTTGTCTTGGAAGCAAAGTGAAGCAATAAAAGGGGCTTCACCTGTTTTTTTGTGTGTTTATTTTGTCTTCCACCCTGGGTCATCACACATACCTTCCATAAACACAACCTTGTGACTTGTGGTACAGCAGTCCACTCCCTAATGGTCTTGGCCCCACATCTGAGTCTTCGCTCTCCTCAGCCATCTGCACCTGCTGCCGGCTAACCACAACACCTTCCAAGGTGGGTAAAATGAGGGCCCAGATTGTTGGAGGCAAGAGGCTGACTCTGTAAACCGCTTAGAGAGGGCGGTAAAGATTATGAAGTGGCATATAAGTCTAAGTGCTATTGCTTGTGAAGGAAAGAAAGAAGGAAAGAAAAGAAAGAAAGACAGGAAGGAAGGAAAGAAGGAAGCAAAGAAAGAAGGAAAGAAAGGAAAGAAAGACAGACAGGAAGGAAGGAAGGAAGGAAGGAAGGAAGGAAGGAAGGAAGGAAGGAAGGAAAGAAAGAAAGAAAGAAAGAAAGAAAGAAAGAAAGAAAGAAAGAAAGAAAGAAAGAAAGAAAGAAAGAAAGAAAGAAAGAAAGAAAGAAAGAAAGACAGGAAGGAAGGAAGGAAGGAAGGAAGGAAGGAAGGAAGGAAAATGAGGAGACGGAAGGAAGGAAACTGGTGGTGCAGTAGTTAGCGTGCCATATTGCAATCTAACTGCCGTCTGCCAGAGGTTCAATTCTGACTGGCTCAAAGTTGACTCAGTCTTCCGTCTTTCCGAGGTCATTAAAATGAGGACCCAGATTTTTGGAGGCAAGAGGCTGACTCTGTAAACTGCTGAGAGAGGGCTGTAAAAGTACTGTGAAGCGGGATATAAATGTGCTGTTGCTATTGCTATCTTGCTGAAAACCATTTTTTTGAAAAACACCTCCTGTTCTCTTGATTTATGCAGCTCGTTGACCCTACCTTGACTTCACTTTCATTGGACAGAATTTCCAGAGCTTCTAGATGTGACAAACCCTGAAATTCATCGAAGAGCACCCCGTAATGTGCTGTCGGCTCCATCGTGGCTTGCTGGGCAAGTCTCTGCTTTTCTTTCTCTTTGGCTTCCCGTAGCAACTGCGAAAATACAGAGGGGAAGATTCTGATTTAGGGGCTGTGAAACAGATTTAAACAGATGTTATCACCTCTAGACCCAGGACCAATACAGACCAATAGGAAAAAAATAAGAAAGATAAAGTAAGAAAGTGAACTGTAACACATGCCTTACCCATATGTAAATTGGATAAGGCATGTGTTACAATTAATTTTCTTATTTTATCAGGAGTGGGCTCCTACCGGTTCACACTGGTTTGCATGAACCAAATGTTCATTTTACATCTGGTTCTGTGATGACCCAGGGTGGGATACAAAAGCAACAAAGTCACAAAAACAGGTGAAGTCCCTTTAATTCCTTCAGCTTGACTTCAAAGCTCCAATTATCATTAACTGGAGAAAAAAACTCCCCCACAAACAGTTGCGAAAAGGAAGAAATCCTATTCAAACTCAAAATAGATATAACTTAGAAATAGAAAAAAACACAAACCACACTGAAGCAATTAATGAGACAATGCAGGATAAGGGCTTGAAAGCGTCCACAGATATCAAAATACACACACACTGGGAAGGATGCCAGATTCAGAGCCTTCAAGGACTAGAATCCCATCCTGCCAAATCAGGTGGAAGTGGCACCAACTCATCTAGACGGGACTAAATAAGAAACGTCTTGCTAAATCCCTGTTTATGAGGTTAATCTCTCTGTGCATGTTTCACCTGAGATAAAGACACAGTCCGTTCCATCAGAATTTTGGTTTTCTTGAATCCAGGATCACTTTCAGCTAGAACATTCATGGTTTTCTTGCCGATAAATTCCAAAGCACCAAGTCCGCCACTTAAGACACTTTTACCCTGCGTATAATAGAGCAGAATGCTCATGTCGATCAGCAGTTTGATAGATTTACTTATGAATAAGTAAACAAGATTAATTTGAATGGGATGAGATGGGATAGGATAGGATAGGATAGAACAGAATGAAGAATAGACTAGAATAGCGTAGAATGAAGAATAGAATAGGAATAGAATAGAAGAATGAAGAATAGAATAGAATAGAACAGAAAAGAAGTAGTATAGAATAGAATAGAACAGAACAGAAGAATATAGAATAGAATAGAATAGAATAGAAGAATATCGAATAGAATAGAATAGAATAGAATAGAGGAATAAGGAATAGAATAAAAGAGAACAGAATAGAATAGAATTCTTTATTGGCCAAGTGTTTTAGCCTCCAGTCCCCTCGTCATCTTTGTTGCTCTTCTCTGCACTCTTTCTAAGAGTCACAACATCTCTTTTTTACATCATGGCGACCAAAACTGGATGCAGTATTCCAAATGTGGCCTTATCAAGGCATTATAAAGTGGTACGAACACTTCACGCGATCTTGATTCTATCCCTCTGTTAATGCAGCCTAGGACTGTGTTGGCTATTTTACCAGCTGCAACACACGGCCTGCTCATCTTTAAATGATCGTCCACTAGGACTCCAAGATCCCTCTCCCAGTTACTATCATTGCCTGTCCTTCCTCTTATTTTATTACTAGAAATCCTTACGGTATTCTGCACAGCGCTAGTGATGGTTGACAGCACTCCCCGTGATCCTGAAGGAGATGAGGATAAGGCCACGTCCTCTTCCAAACTCTGCTGTCGATCATCTTCCACATCTTAAAGGAAGAAACCCATTGGGGAAAAAAAATCCAGTAAGAACATGCTTATCAATTTTGTGAGGAAAACAAGAATTCTTGGGCAGATCGGGGTGGGCGGGGGGGGATGCTACTGGTTCGTACCGGTTCAAGTGAACTGGTTGTTAATTTTATATGTGGTTCGGCGGATCGGTAGTTGCAGCGGTTGGCTTGCCCCGCCCATGCCTTGTCTCCCCTCCCCTCCCAGGAGTCTCCACACAGCCCATTTTGGATCCCAGTTAAGCGCAGGGCTAGTATGGAGGCTCAGGGAGGGCAAAAAACAGGCCTCCTGGAGGCTTCAGAAGGGCTCCGGATGGTTTCCAGAGCCCAGGCTCTGGGAGGCCTCTGGAAGACCTCTGGAAGACCTCAGGAGCCTGGGAGGGGGGAAACAGGCCTCCTGGAGGCCCTGGGAGACCTCCGGAGGGTCTCCAGAGCCCGGGAAGGCTGTTTTCACCCTCCCAGAGGCTCAAAAAAAGCCTTCAGAGCCAGGGAGGGCAAAAATGGCACAGGAGGCCGACTAGGCCATGACCACGCCCACCCAGTACCCACCAGAGAACCAGTTGCTCCACTTTTTGAAGACCACCCCGGGGCAGATCACTTGAGAAAGACAGCACCTGTGATGACGTTTTCAGATGTCTCCGGAGATCCCCCATCCAAAGATGCTGAGGAAGGTGCACGAGTTCGGAGAATGCCGGCTTTTTCTTTAACTGCCGTAAATCCTTGACCTGAAGTGGAACAAGTATAGGTAGTCCTTGACTTACAATTGTTCTTTTAGTGACCATTCCAAGTTACAACAGCACTTAAAAGCAGTGGCTTATGACTGTTTTTTCCCAGTTACGACCTTTGGATCAGCCCCAGGATGATGAGGTCAAAATTCAGATGCTTGGCAACTGATTCACATTTATGACCATTGCAGTGTCCCAGGGATCATGTGATCCCCTTTGGGGACTGTTAGATCTGGGGTGGATCGGTTCGAAGGAGATGCGAGACCATTCAGTGATTTCAGCTCTTTATTTTAGATGAGAATAGTCTGAAGAATGCGAGCCCCGGCAGCCCTTCATATAGGGCTGGCTTGCGGCTCGGCAGCCAATGGCAGCACTTTGAATCTCCCGCGATCGGCACAGCCAATCGCGGTAGATTCCTAGCACTCCAATCACTGCTGAACTTTCAACCAATCAGGTCGCTGTCTGTCCAGACCAATCAGTTAAGGGGGTTTGGAGAATGCTAATATCTTACACCCCTCCCCTCTTGGTTTCGTCAGTCGGTGCGTCGTGATGTAGTCACGTAGGTAGGCGGGGCTTCGTACCCGCCTCCTTGACCTGCGCGGTTCAGTTCTGGCATGGTTGTCGACCGGTTCAGATGCCTTCTCTGTCTCTCCGGTTCCTTGGGATGGAACCGCCTGGAACGTTGAGCTGGGCCTTTCTTGGTAGCTCCCTCCCGGTCTATCTGGGCTGGTTGAACTGCCGCTTCTGTTGTTCCAGCCGGATCTTTCCGGACTGGTTGAACTTGTTTGGCTGCTCCTTTCAGGTGAAGATTCTGGGGTTTCGTGTTCCATTGGTCCTGCGTCTACAGGTGAGTAGCATCGGTTTATTTGTGGTTTGTTTATTCTAGGTGGGGGTGTTCTGTTTGTGTTAGTTGGTTCCCTTCAGTTCTTTCTTTCTTGCTTGCCGATTTCCCCCCCCCCTTCTAGTTTCTTGCTCTGGTGTTTGGTTGTTGGTGACAGCTATCCTTGATCTGAGCTGGTTGATGTGTCGTTTTCAGCTTTTTCTGTTGCTTGTCTCTAATCGGTATGATAAGGGGCCGGTTATCTGGGTGATTGTTGCTGGTACCCAAAGTGGTTCTCCTGATAGGTTTTTCGCATATACTGCGTCCCCTATTTGAAATGTTCTGTGTTTGCTTGAGGAACCCGGAGGTTTGTCCGGGTTGTATGTTGGATGCATTCTATCTAGGGTTGACCACAGTTTCCTACCCATCATAAGTTCTGCTGGGCTTCTATTTGTGCTTGCGCTAGGTGTGATATGTTGGATGAGGAGCATTTTATTAATTTTGTCCTGTAAATTGGCTGCTTCTATTTTTTGGATGGCCTTCCTTGTGTATTGGACCATGCGTTCTGCTCGTCCGTTCGCCGCTGGATTTGCTGGTGCGGTTAATGCATGGCGTATTCCTTGGCCTGCCAGAAATTGCTCGAACGCTAGGGTGGCAAATTGGGGCCCGTTGTCTGATACTATTACATCTGGCAGGCCGTGCGTGGCAAACAGCTTGCTCAGTTTTTTGATTACCGCCTCTGTTGTGGTGGATTTCATGGTGCTTACCTCCAGCCAGTTGGAGTAAGCATCCACTGTGATAAGGTACATGTGTCCCTTGGTTGGCCCCGCGAAGTCTATGTGAATCCTAGACCACGGCCCTCTGGGTGTTTCCCATTCTTGGGATGGGGCTGCGGGAGGGTTAGGTCTGGATTCTTGGCATTGTTTGCATTTGGCCACCCAGGTTTCAATCTGTTTGTCCATTCCTGGCCACCATGCATAGCTTCTGGCCAGGCTTTTCATTTTGATCATCCCTGGGTGCTCCTTGTGCAACATCCCCAATACCCTTTCCTGTAGTGTTTCTGGAATTACCACTCTGTCCCCCCAAAGTATGCAGCCCTTCTCGGTAAAGAGTTCAGTTTGTCTGTTCCGGAAGGGTCTGAATAGTTCATCCTTGTCTCCTTCCGGCCACCCCTTTCCAACCCAGCTCAAGACTCGCAGCAGCCGCTTGTTTTTATTTGTTTCTCTGGCAATGTCTGGTGCGGTCACGAGTGGGTTGGATATTGTCTCTATTTGGAGTGCCTCCATTGTGGGTGCTGGGTCATCTTCCCAGTCAGGTAGGGGTGAGCGGCTCAGGGTGTCTGCGTGGGCGATGTCCTTGCTGGGTCGGTGTATTAGCTGGTAATTGTATGCTGCTAGGAATTCGGACCACCTTGTCATTCTTGGTGATAGAATGTTCGGTGTGGCCCTGTTTCCCGCCAGGATTCCTAGCAGCGGTTTGTGGTCCGTGATGATTGTAAAAGTCCTGCCGTAAAGGTATTCATGAAATTTTTTGACGCCGGCGATGACTGCTAGGGCCTCTTTGTCGAGCTGGCTGTAGTTCCGTTCTGGCTTTGAAAGTGTCCTTGATGAGAAAGCGATGGGTGCTTCCCTCCCGTCTGGTAGCTGGTGGCTGAGGATGGCGCCAATTCCAAATGGCGACAAGTTACCGTTAATGGCAGGGTCTTGCTGTACTGGATTAGTACCACGTTGGATGTTAGTAGGTTCTTTGTGTTGTTGAAGGTGCTCTCCTCCTGTGCTCCCCAGGTCCAGGTGGCTGCTTTATCTAACAGTCTATGCAGTGGTTCCGCCACGGTTGCCTTTTGAGGTAGGAAGACATTGTAAAAGTTTAACAGTCCCAAGAAAGCCTGTAATTCCATTTTGCTTTTTGGTCGCAGTGCTTCCCTTATGGCTCTCAGTTTCTTTTCTGTGGGGTGGATCCCTTGTTTGTCTAGGAGGTACCCTAGAAATTCAACCCTCTCGGCCTGCAGTTGGCACTTCCCTTTCTTGACTTTAAGTCCCGAGTCTCTGAATTTCTGCAGTACCTCCCTCAACCTGGCTTCTAGTTGTTTCTCATTTTTCGCGACCACCAAGACATCGTCAAAGTAGGGCACAACCCCTTCTATGCCCTGGAGGAGTCTTTCCATGAGGCTTTGGAAGACCCTGGGTGCCACGCTGACTCCAAATTGGAGCCGGTTGCAGCGGAAAGCCCCTCGGTGTGTTACGATGGTTTGGGCTTCTGCTGTTGTGGCATCGACCGGCAGCTGCTGGTAGGCTTGTGCCAGGTCAAGCTTTGCGAAAATTCGGCCTCCCCTCAGTGAGTGCAGAAGATGCTGGACTACTGGGATGGGGTATGCACTTTGTTGGAGTGCATGGTTTAGGGTGGCCTTGTAGTCACCACAAATTTTCACAGATCCATCTGGCTATCTTTGATCGATTGGTTCCAGCACCCCTTGCGCGATGAGCTTATCAAGCTGCTCATCGATCTTGGGCTTGAGTCAAACGGCACTCGCCTGGGCTTAAGGCGGATTGGCGCGATGCTCGGGTCTATGTTAAAGGAGATAGGGGACCCCCGGTACTTGCCTAGGCTGTCATCGCAGACTTCCCGGAAGTCCCTCATGAGTGCCGCTTCCCAGTCTGCCTCTCCGATGTGGTGTTACTTCGATTCCCAGGGGTGCAAACCACTGTAGTCCCAATAGGCTCGGGTGATCTCGGTCGACGATCGTCAGGGGTAACACTTCTGTGTGGCCCTTGAAGGCGACCTTAAAGTGGCCTCTGCCGACTACAGGGATTCGGTTCCCCTGATAGTCTTTGAGTGTTAGTGTTTGGTCCTCCAGTTCGTGGCAGCGGATGGTAGGAACCAGGCGCTTGAGTGTGTGCGAGGAGACCATTGAGAGGAAGGACCCGGAGTCCACCTCCATGTCACATGGCTGATCTTCTATTCCCACCATCACATATACTTTCCTGGCGTCGCTGGTGGAGGAGTGGCCGATGACGACGGTCTGGTGTGTTTCCTCC
Organism: Hydrophis major; assembly: GCA_033807585.1. NCBI lineage: Eukaryota > Metazoa > Chordata > Lepidosauria > Squamata > Elapidae > Hydrophis > Hydrophis major. The sequence goes on from CM066333.1 coordinate 68,382,640, forward strand.
CTTTGTCTTGTCTCCTGGAGTCGCCTGTTCTGACCTTCTCGGCTCCAGCAGTTCTCTGTCCAGCGATCGCGGTTTCTGGTGGGGGTGCTTTCTCTCCGTCGGGGGCTGCCGTCTCGTCGTCGCGGGCTGTAATGTTTTTTATTCTGGCATACTTTGGCAATGTGCCCCCGTTTCTTGCAATGCCTGCAAATGGCGTCGAGAAAACGGCAGTACACCCAGGGGTGATCGCCGCCGCAGCCGGCACACAGGAACCTCGACTTACGACCACGTGGTTCCCGCCACTCCTGTGCTGATTGGAGGCGGTGGATCTCTTCCTCCTCATCTTTGGTTTCCGAGAAGGAGTCGATATCACCATGGTGTGTGGTTGTGTGGTCTGCCTCTGGTCGCCTCTCGGTGGTTGAAGTTGTCTCTCCAGCCGTCGATCGCGGCATGATGCTCGATTGTTGCATCCGAGCCGCTGATTTCTTGGCTTCTTCCACTGCAGCGGCTTCGGTGAGGGCATCGGCGAGAGAGATGTCCCCCTTTGCCATGATGCGGCTGTGGAGGATGGGGCCTCGGAGTCCTAGGATGACGCAGTCTCGCAGGGCCTCGTCCAGGTCAGCGAACTTGCACAGACCACCCAGGTCCCATAGTGCCGCCACGAAGTCGCCCAGCCCCTCGCCCTCGTGTTGATCCTGCCTGTAGAAATCATGCCGCCGAATAAGGATGGGCACGACGGGGGCGTAGTGACTTCGCAGCAGGGGCTCGAGGTCGTCCCACTCTATTGCCTTGACGTCCCCCGGTTTGGCCAAGGCTTTGGCCATCTTAAATACTGCGGGCCCGCAGTGTGTGAGGAACACAGCTCGTTTCTTATGGCCATTGGCGTCCTTGAGGTTGCTACTCTCAAGAAACATTTGGAACCTATCGGTATAGGATTCCCAGTCCTCGGTAGCAGGGTTGAAAGGTGCGGGTGGCGAGTTGATGCCGGCCATGCTGCCTGTTCGCGGGTCGCTTCACCACGTGCTGGGGTCTCCTTGTTCATTATCCCACCTTCGTCGCCAGTGTTAGATCTGGGGTGGATCAGTTCGAAGGAGACGCGAGACCATTCAGTGATTTCAGCTCTTTATTTTAGATGAGAATAGTCTGAAGAATGCGAGCCCTGGAAGCCCTTCATATAGGGCTGGCTCGCAGCTTGGCGGCCAATGGCAGCACTTTGAATCTCCCGCGATCGGCACAGCCAATCGCAGTAGATTCCTAGCGCTCCAGTCACTGCCGAGCCTTCGACCAATCAGATCGCTGTCCGTCCAGACCAATCAGTTAAGGGGGTTTGGAGTATGCTAATATCTTACAGGGACCTTCTGACAAGCACAGTCAATGGGGGAAAGCAGATTTCACTTAACAACTGTGTGACTCACTTAAGAACGGCAGTGATTCATTTCACACTGGTCACAAGGAAGGTCATAAAAATGGGGCAAAACTCACTAAACAAATGTCTCGCTTAACAACAGGAATTTTGGGCTCCATTGTGTTTGTAAGTCAAGTACCACACACACACACACGATATGCAATTGGTCTACGTTTTCTTGATCCTGAAACTCTATGAAAAATTCAAATTCAATCAGTAAGAGAGCCACTGAAGGGTCAGAGGTATAAATGAAAGCTGATGAGACCGATTTTAGGAGAGTTTTTGGCCTCAGCCACCACCAGCCCATATGAAATCAAAGATAACGTTGGCTTAGATTTACAGGATTTCACGGAGATTACATCCTGGCAAAACATTTCAAGTATTCCAATATGCAACCTTTCCTGAGTGATTTGATTTAAAGCTGGCCCTTCAGCTCCGATTCATCAGCTGATGAAATGTTAAATCACATGAAGTTCCCATCAAATGTATTTCAATCCGTATCTCAGCCTATTTTTCTGGTCTTAGCTCATTGGCGCTTAATTTAATTTGGAACCAGTCCTTTGCCTTGTTGCTTCTACTGTTAAGAAAATCTAATTTTTCATCCTCTCAAACTGACTTTGTATGACCTTGGAAATAATGCCACATCATCGGAGATTTTAATTCCTCCAGATCAATGACAGCCATCCATCATGTTTTATTAATTGCAGCGATCTGCTTTTGGAAGTTCGTTAAGTAAGAACAAATGGCCAAATAAAAATGTTATATTCCAGATGGATATAGGAAAGGACATAAAATGGGGCAAAACTCACAGGACAGAAAAAAACAAAACAACAGAGTTGAAAGGAACCTTGGAGATCTTCTAGTCCAACCCGCTGCTCAGCAGGAAACCCTATAGCAGGGGTCTCCAACCTTGGCTCCTGGAAGCCTGGCGGACTTCAACTCCCAGAATTCCACAGCCAGCTTTGCTGGCTGTGGAACTCTGGGAGTTGAAGTCCGCCAGGCTTCCAGGAGCCAAGGTTGGAGACCCCTGCCTTATACCATTTCAGACAAACAGTTGTCCAATCTCTTCTTAAAAACCTCCAGGGTTGGAGCATTCAGAACCTCTGGAGACTAATTGTTCCACTGATTAATTGTTCTAACTGTCAGGAAATTTCTAGGTTGCTTCTCTCCTTGATGAGTTTCCATCCATTGCTTTTTGATTTAACAACTGTCCTGCTCAATATTTTGGCTTGGTTGTGGTTATAAGTCAAGGCCTATACCAAAGAATGTTCTTTCTGCGCCAACTCAGGAAGCTCAAACTGCCCAAGGAGCTGCTGATCCAGCTCTACAGAGCTATTACTGAGTCCATCACCTGAATCTCTATAACTGTCTGGTTTGGTTCTGCAACCCAACAGGGCAGATGCAGACTCCAGAGAGTAATTAGAACTGCAGAAAAAAACAATGGCTACCAACCTGCCTTCCATGGAGGACCTGTATCCTGCACAAGTCAAAAAGAGGGCTGGGAAAATATCTACAGACCCCTCACATCCCAGACATAAACTGTTTCAACCAGAGGTGGGTTTTCAACAGGTTCTGACCATTTCTGGAGAACCAGTAGCGGAAATTTTGCGTAGTCCAGAGAAACAGCAAATACCACCTCGGACTGGATGCTTCTCCTACCACACCCATCAAGCCACGCTCACAGAACCGGTAGTAAAAGAAAATTGAATTACATCACTGGTATCAACTCCTACCCTCAAAACGATGCTATAGAGCACTGCACACCAGAACAACTAGACACAAAGGCAGTTTCCCCCCGAAAGCCATCACTCTGCTAAACAAATAATTCCCTCAATAATTCCCTTATCACCCATCCCCTCCCACTTGTGACTGTATGACTGTAATTTTGTCGCTGGTATCCTTATGATTTATATTGACTGTTTCCTAGTATGATTTGATTGCTTA